>PVIR01005897.1:29288-69171 GCA_004026965.1 Petromus typicus
AAAAAAAAAAAAAAAAAAAAAAAAAAAAAAAAAAAAAAAAAAAAAAAAAAAAAAAAAAAAAAAAAAAAAAAAAAAAAAAAAAAAAAAAAAAAAAAAAACCCATAAGGTGAGCTCATTATTTAGCCAAGAAGAGATGCAGAGGAAGCAAAAGGGACAGTATTAGATCCTAAACATTAAAGCATAATTAGCAAGCAGTGTATGTGCTAAATATTCACAACATCTCTGAAATTACTGTGTTCCTAACTGTAAAAATTATAGTTCAATCTGGAAGATAATTTTTAAAAAGTGTCAGGTCCTGGATACCAGGAATCGTGAAACATCACTGGGATTATTGGATCTAAGGAGAATTAAACTCTAAGCTCTGCACAATAATTAGCATTAAACCAAGAGAGATTTATGTTGATATTCAAATTTAAGCAGAATGAGAAATTTTAAAATATTCTTTACAGATCTTTACAAGTGTAACAACTTGGCTATATGTATTTTACTACACTGATTCATCCAGACATGGTTTATTTCTATGAACTTTTCTTAGGGAAATAAGTATCTCACTGAGTAAGCAATAAATAGAGGCATTAAAGGAATCTATTGCTTCAAAAATCTGGTTAAACATGGAAACAGTCTATAAGTATGTGCATTTTAGTATATAGCAATCTTTAGGTTTGTACAACTTATATTTCAATTTTATTAGCCAAATCATTTCAAGAATCTATTAGGGAATCTTAGCCAATTATCCAATACTTTAAACCAGCTCTTTTCCATGCAGCCTTACACAGCATATCGGGCCACGGGGTGAACAGCTAATTATCTGTAAACTTATAGTGATCTTTAAACATTCAGAGTAAATGGTCCTCAGGGGGCCACACGCCCTTCCAGCTCCACATGCCCTAAAATCTGGAGCAAAGCGAATGGAGTCTGGTGACTCCTGAGAAACATGTCAAGTCGAGGTTTGCATCGCATTAGAGTGGATCTCACTGGGGGTTGCACTCTCTCCTGTCTACTTGGTGCAGATTATATATAGCCAGTTAGAAAATGTACAGAAAAATTTTAGAAAGGATTTCTCTGTCTTTGGTAATTTATAATGTGATTTTTCTCCCCCAAATGTACTAAGTCTATTCTCACCACTAGCCCAGAATTAAAATGTTGATATACATATTTCCTGAATAGAACATCAATGAAAACAATAAATATATTGATTAAATAAAATTACCCTACACTCAAAAGTTTAATAATAAACAATCATATCTACAATCTACAGGAATTGTGCTAAGTCTCAGGGTACAGAATAGAATAAGAGTTTTATGATTGCATTTTAGAAGTGGAACTACTTGGCATAGTATTCATATTATTTCACAAAGACCAACAGGTGATGGTAAATGAATACCTCATATATTGACTTCCATTAGAAATTTAATGTATTTCTACCTCTATCTATATTGCACAATTTTTAATTTTTAAATTGAAATCTTTATTGGTACATTACATATATATGCCATGATTGCACTCAACAATGAGAATTTGTACCAGTATATGACACAACTCAATTCTCATTTATTCCCATAGCCCTACCCACCCTACCACCCGACCCCCTATATGCATTAACTTTGTTTCCTTTCTTTTTTGTTATAGTCACATTATTTTTCCCCCTTTACCCCATTTTGCTTTCAGTATTTTCTATTTCACAATATATGACATACTTATATATATCATATACGTCATTATTTTCTCATACCAGAGAAAAGATGTGATCTTTACACATCTGTGACCTATTTATTTCACTTATGAGGATGTCCTTAAGGTACATCCACTTAAGTATAAATGATTCAAAATTATCATTTTTTATGGCAGAGTAATACTCCATTCTGTAGAAGAATCACAGCTTTTTTATCCAGTCTCCAGTTGATGGACATTTGGGTTGTTTCCAAGATTTAGCAATCACAAACTGAGCTGCTGTAAACATGGGTGCACATATGTCACCGTGATATGAGTCTTTTAATTCTTATGTGTGTATGTCTAGCAGAGTGATGGCCGGGTCAAATGGAACCTCTAACTGTATTTTTTTGAGAAATCTCCAAATTGATCTCCCCAGGGGTTATACAAGTCTACATTCCACCAACAGTGGAGAAGGGTTCCTTCTTCTCCGTGGCCTCGTCAACATTTGTTGCTGGCTAACTCTGAGAAAGTAGCCATTCTTTGCAGATTAAGATGAAATCTTACAGTTGTTTTCATTTGCATCTCTTGAATGACTAGTGATGTTGAACATTTCTTCATATGCTTCTTAGCTGCTTTTACTTCTTCCTTGAAAAGTGTCTGCTCATTTCAGATGCCCATTTTTTAACTGGGTCTTTAAATTTCGGTGGGTTGATTTTTTTAAAGCTCTTTATATATTCTAGATAGTAGGCCTTTGTCTGAGGAACAGATGGTAAAGAATTTTTCCCACATTGTTGGCTGCCTTTTCACTCTGTTGGTGGTTTCTTTTGCTCTGCAGAAACCTCTCAATAGGATGAGATCCCTTTTATCAAGTTCTTCTCCATCCTGCTATGGAGGATTTGTTCATGAAATCTTTCCCTAAACCAGTGTCATCAAGAGTTTTACCTAACCTGTTTTGTAGCAGGTTTGAAAAGCCTACAACCTCACAGCTCTTTTTTTCTGTGACCTATTATGTACATTTTTTAAATGGCTATTTATAGGAGCTCTAGTGTGTATTTCAGTATAAAGACTAAGCATCTGACTTTAGCTTTGGTATCTGTTTTCTGTGAGGTTTTGATGTGGTTTGGAATTTCTTATTCTCCAAAACCCTCAATTTCCTACTCTGTAAAGTGAAAAAGTAATGACTGGGTAGTTCTCTGGGGCCATCCTGGCAATGAATTAAGATGGTCTCCATCTGGAACAGATCAAGCACTTAATAAAGTTACTAGTATTAGAATAAATATCAGACTCATGTTTTCAAAACCAAGAAGCTCAAGGATGCTGATTTCTTTGCAGGTAGATGCAACCAGCTTCAGCTTGTATTGGATGCACAAGTTATATAAAATGAAGAGAATGGCACTACTCATGTAAGATTTTGGGGAAATAGTCATGTCACATAAGGGGGAGAAAACTGATACCAACAAATACACCAACCTCACAACTACTTCCCCCATTATATAGCACTGGTTATCTCTTCTTAAGGGATGAGGAAAATACTTCATACTAAACTACAATAGTTATGAAACTCTCCAATTTTCTGAGTGCTGTGGAAAGAAAATTGATACTGATAAAATGACTCCTCCACACTTTCGACTTGTCTAAATGAAAATTCCAAGGGACATGAGAAGCTTCAGTGAGACATCTTACATCTACACTCACTTCATTGATTCAGTAACTCACTCATTTGCTCATTCACATAAGACAAGGTTAATATCTCTGAGGAATAAGAACTGAGAAGAACGTAATTGTGACTCACACAACTGCTGGTATAATGACCATAAGTAAAGTCTATCCATGAACAAACACCTTCTTTTAAATTTCTTTCTAGGACAGCAAGGAAAAATAGATTATTGAGCAGGTTATTTTCTGAAAAGGATAAAATATAATGATGCTTTTGGTCAGTAGATGATTCCATCAATGACATCTCTTTCAAAAAGAAATGTAGCAAGATTAAATTTGAAATTGAACTTAAAATGATTTTTAACATTTTAGAGCATTCTTTTAATTAAATATAAATAATAAAGAAGTTGTCATGAACAAATATCTGTGAAGAATAACAAATTGATATTTAACCCTTTTAACTGAACTGTGGACTTATGTGTGATTTATGCTATGCAGTAGACAACATGCAAATGTCATTTTTGAGACTCTACTGTTGACATCATAATGTTTATGTCACTCTACATTTGTAGCTCATCTTTCTGCCAGTGTCCAAGATTGAAGTGTGCAATTTCTATATTTACTACTTAGAAAGGATTTAGTCTTTTCTTGCTGCTAAGATAGAATACCATAGACTGGAGCCTAGAATAAACAACAGTTTATTCACTCAGGCTCCGGAGGTTTAGAAGTCTAAACTTGAGGGGCTACAGATGGAGAGGACCATCTCCTTGTGTGATCACATGGCACAAGTGAGCATGTACAGGAAGGAGAGCAAGGGTGGGGTTCCTTCTCTGTACCCCACTGACACCACTAACCCATTTATCATGTGGCACTCCCAGGACCTAATCACTTCTTAATCTTTCTACCTTTTAGTACTGCTATGGTGGAATTTAAATTCCAAGGAGTTTTGGAGAGTATATTTAAAATAGCTCTGTGTGTGTGTGTGTGTGTGTGTGTGTGTGTGTGTGTGTGTGTGTGTGTATTTTTTTTTCTTGAATAAATCTATGTCTGTCAACATTGCCTTCTCCTTAGCTTTTGATCCACATGATTCAGTCAAGGAATTACTGAAAAAAGCCATTTTGCCAACATCACCAAATGGGACGCTCCGGGTCCCCCAAGTGTCATAAGCACACTGTTCGCTTCTCAGGACACATCTGCATCATGAGCTTCCCATTTGGAAATGATAAGATCTGAGCCCTGCTGGAATAACAGTGGTGAGCCATTCTTTGGTCACCACTTGCTGGGGTTTTGTGGGACTCCACACCATTAGAGCAGTAACAGCAGCTGTCATTCTGCTTATCTCCAGCTTCTGCTCCAGCAGATCAGCTCAGGGAAAAAGCTTTGCCCTCTGTTTTGTCATGCCGAGACAAAACATTTATTTTTAAGTAGACAACCAATTATTTGAAATCTCCCCACATCTCTTAGGGTGTAGCCAACACCCTGACAAACCCAGAAAAAGAGCTGAACGAAGACAGATAGGATAGGTCAGGTCTGATCAAAATGAGCATTCATACAGAAAGGAGAAATCAGAGCAGCAGCCAGAGAAAAGGGGTACAAGACAGCAGCTGGACAGCAGCTCCTGATTATCTTTTCACTTTAGTTTGAACGTGACAAAATCATAGATAAAAAGTCCAATATAATCCTAAATTCCATAAGTTTTGACAACACTTTAAACATATTTTCCCTATATAGTTTCAAGTAACGAAACAAGGATTATGCCCAATTCGTAGGCAATGAATGAAAATGTAATACAGTTTTTTTTTCTTTAACTTGCTGAGAAAAACAAGTGTTTTCCATTGGTTCAAATCAACTTTAGCTTATGTATTATCAGCTAGTTGAGAACTAACTCATTTTTACATAAGCTCACCCTAATTTAAATCTTTGAATCTGGGTAAAGGCAAAATTTATCAATAGATGAAGGCAATAGCAGGTAAGTGCAAGTTGTCAACAAAAGAAACAAGTTCTAAAGCATTACTGTAACATGGAATCTTCTGTAAACTTTAAAACTTTCAGCAGAAAATCTACCCAAGATGATATCATTTGTCATGAGAGAATATAGACCTTTGTCCTGAGAGAATATAGACCTTTTAAATTTCAAATGAAATTTACATTTAATTTATATATGAAAAATTTATACATTGAGTGCCATCTGTTATTTCAGTACATGAGGGAATTTTGTAATGTTTAAATTAGATTAAATATATCTCCTCAAATATTTACCATTTTTTATTGTGAAAAGCATTTCCACATCTTTTCTTAAGTTTAGCAAGTGATTCTATGGGGCAATAAAATTTGAGAATCTCAGCCCTAAATATTCCATTCTTATATTTTGAAATAAATATAATTGAAATAACACAAAAAAATAAAATCAGTTAATGTGAGCATAGAATGACTACTGGCCTGAAAAAAAAAAAATGTGAACTCAAGATTACTTAAAATGTGACCAACAAATTCGTTAAAAGCAATAATCAATTAGTATTTAACTATATAGAGATCTTCACTATCATCATTATTATAAGAAAGCAATCTGTAATACTTAAAAGTTAAAAATCTTTAAAACAATTATAAAATATTTTATGGGACTGTAAAGAGAAACCACATCAATGAAATGGTCACTCCCCATCAAATGTGTAATATGCGTGTGTTTCAGGGTAAATATGAAAAAAATAATGATGCATCTAATTGATGACCTGATGGCTTTAGAAGTCACAGTCATGGAAAACAACACAAATTTCTCTACAACTGGGAAAATATAAACATAAAGCAATCAACAATTGTGTGAAAGTACTTCTCTCTCAACTGTGAGGTTCCAGAGAAAATATGGATAGCTATCTGATATGAATGGGACACTAGAGAAATAGGCATGTAACTAGTATAGATAGAATTACACCTGATTATCTTCTGAGAGAGAATATAAATGAGTATATTTCATTTTGTGAGAAGTAAAGAAATGATGTAAACTCTAAATTCTAGTAAGTTATCACATTTTGTGAGATAATATTCATTGTCACATAAAATATATAGAACAACAATGTCTAAGTTTCACTTTGGATGTATTTGTTTCTGAAAAAATGAGTGCAGCCCATTACAGATTTACCATTGGTACATGGCCTTTCTGTCTCCAAATCACCCCATCTGTTAGCATGATATTTCATCATTAAAGAAAATATTTGTATTGTACAAAATAACAAAGAAGCTATTAAGTATAAATGTTCTAGATAAACATTTACTGTGTACTTAGTATGCACACATAATCAATTATTTATCTACACCCATTCAAAAATAAAAATGTTGGAAGAAAGAAAATTTCTGTGAGGTTTGATATAAGGCTTTCAGAATTGGGAATTAATACATTCATTTATTATACAACATTTCCTAGGTATCATAAGCACTAGAAATGAAGAAGGAAGATGAATGTCTTATCCTTAAGGTTTTTATTCAATTTTGTATAGCACGCAGTGCAGCAAAATGTCATAGTTTTTATAAACCAAGAACACAACTTCCCATTCAAGCTGGCTTACAGTGAAAGAAAACTGGCTTGCATACCCATGTGGAGAGGGAGTGTAGTGTTCCCATTGACACTTCCTGTAATTCCAACTTGAGTTTCCTTGTGACTACATCCTGTGTGCCCATGCAATTATGTCTTAAATCTAATAAAAATATTGAAAAAAAAAAAAGACAGAGCAAGACAGAAAGTATCTCCCAAAGAGTTTCAAAGAACTCTCTCAGAAAATTCTCCTTTGTGTGCAAAACTGGGCCGCTTCTTTTTTCCTATTAGCCATTCATAAGCAAAATTGCATAGAAGAAGAGAAATTTAATTTTCACAACTTAGGGTCTTGAATGAGCCATGTAAAAGACAGACTAGCAAGAGAAGAGCGTACAAATTAATTTAATACACAGTTTATGTGATCTGGGAACCTTCATTAAAAAATGACCTTTCAAAAGCATGTAAGCCTGTGTACGTTTTATGTCACATGTGACAGAAATAGACAGTGATGGAGACATATAAATGGACAGAGAAGGTATGATCTACTGGTTACTAATTGGGGGACCTCAGCAAGGCCTATGTGTTCAGATCTTTCCTTATGACCACTTCTTTTTTCTGGGTTAATAAAAACATTTCTTGAATGAAGGTCTATAACCTTGAGGGAAAAAAGAGGAAGAAAGTCAAGAAGTTGTTTGACCTCTTTCAAGAAGGGAAAGGAGCAAAAGGGAGAATGATCTTCCTGCTTCTGCCATTTCTTTAGTCAGCAGCATGCCTTATTTTGAACCTAGTCAGTTGGAAAAATTACTTTTAGGTCTAAGGTTCCTATTTCTGGCCATGAATAAGTTTACCTTTACCTGAGAAGGAAGGGCCTCAAGGGACAAGACGAATGTCTGAACATGATTATGACACATAAGGGAAGCGATTAAGAGAGTGGATACTTGTTGAGATTGTAAGAAAAAAGTAAGGAAACAAATTTTATGTATATGGGGGGGTGGTAGGGTGGGTAGGGCTATGGGAAAAAATGAGAATTAAGTTGTGTCTTATACTGGTACAAATCCCCATTATGGAGTGCAATCATGATGTATATATTTAATGTACCAATAAGATTTAAAAAAAAAAGAGAGAGAGAGAGTGGATACTTAACGTGCACAGAGCAACATCCACTACTAAAAACTATCATGAAGTTAAGGTTGTCAGCAGGAAAAATTGCAAACAACTTATATTTCTCATGAAAGAAAGATTTTTGAAAGTATCATGTCACCACACAACTAAACTGTCCATAACACTAAAAATGAATACAATATGCTAATAAAAAGTATCATCCTATGTTTTTAAATAAAACATTTTATTTTTTCAAATTTTAAAATTTTCATTACTAAATTTTTTGTTGTTATTTTTTTTGTTGTTGTTTTAGATAGGACCTCACTTTGTATTTCAGGCTGGCCCTGAGCTCACCTTGAACACGGTAGCAATCCTCCGGCGTCTACCTCTCAAGTGCTAGGATTACAGGCATGAGACACCATGCTCAACACTGTGATGTGTGGTATGCGGTTCTGATTGCTGGTGAGCATGTCACCACACCCAGCATTGTGGTATGTGGCTACTGAGGATCAAACCCAGGCCCTTGCACTTGCAAGGCAAGTGCTGGAACCATTGAGCGAAATCCCTGGCCCAATATTTTTTATTAAGAAAGTTAAAATGACTTTTGGGTAACATGGTATATATATTCTTATATTAAAAATTTCATTTCACAATAGTAGCATTTTGTTTGAATTTAGTTGCAGCTAAGTACTTTGTTTAAATCTCAACCACTTCATTTAGATTGAAATGATAATTTGGTAGGACTTTACTTTATGTGAATATATGTATGTGTACCAATAGGTGGGTACATATTTTGTAAATGTATAATTTACATATATTGCATATACATAAAGACATTTTGGAAAGAATTTCAAACTTTTAACAATATCTCTGCAGGATGTTATCAGTGGAACATTTACTTCTAATACATATTCCTATTTTAACTGCTTTATTTTTAACTTTTACAATATGTTTATTGAGGATAATTCAATGAGGAGAGAGGACACCGGACTTTGGGAAGGTGAAGGCTAAATTCTTCTGATGGTCTTATTAGGGCTCATTCACACTGAAGCAATCAGCGAGCTAACACTTCCAGGAAGATTAAAATCCTATTAGGCAATTATTCGGTGAATTGCTCTGATGTGGCTGCAGTGTAGGTTCAGAAACACAGAACACGAGCCTGCATTTGAAGGGGAAGAAGGTCAGAGCCTCTCCTCGGCAAACCAATTTGGAGAACTCAAGAGTGTTGCTCGGTAAGCCAAGAAGCGCTCACATTATTAAAAATTAGCTCTTGAAAGGAGAACATGCTTCATGAGTACTGGCGACAAACACGGAAGCCAGACATCAATACAGAGAAATGGCAAGAGGAGTGTCTCCCAGTAGACGGCCACGGGAGCATCCCGGCCCCCTCATCGTGTCAAACACGGACAATTCATTCTTCTAATCAAATCCAACATCTAATTGTGAGAATAGGATATAAACATTTGAACTCTGGTCAGTGCTGTCAGGCAGGAGGGAGCACCAGGGAATCCAGATGGGAGGAATATCTCCAGCCCCATGGGGAGCTTTAAGCATTCTAGTGACGTTTGGAGTTGATTTGATTAAAGATTCATAATTGCTTCTTTTATTTCAAGAACTGTTGTTTTACTGTTTCTATCTTTCAAGATAATAATCATAATAGTAATAATAATAATAATAAAAGTAACTATGGGGTGCACAAATCTGGTCCTCTATGTTCAACAAAACAAACCACTACTGAGTTACAGAGTCCGCTGAGGAGCATCGTGCAGCCGAGCTCCAGGAGTCCGTGCTCTGCCTCTGTGGGGACATTAAAACTCCGAAGAAATCAGAGTCATGGGTTTATCAGTCTTTTTTTCTTCCTTCACCCAAATGCTTGTTAGTCTGTCACTGGATCTGCAAAGATAAACAGATGTGGTCTGTTTTCTTCATATTGCATTTTCTGCATCACTGAAAATTTCACAGAATGAAATGGATCTATTTCCCAAAAGAGGAAAACTAACTCTCTCTCTCTCTCTCTTCCTCTCTCTTTTTTTTTTTCCTGCTGCTTTAAAGCTGAGCAAAACATGAAGTCCCTGTAGACTGCATCTTCTATTTTGGAAGAGGGATTTGGATATATTTCAACTACTTAGGAAAGGGACAGGAAGAGGAATACATGTGTTAACTCAACTCCTAGATCTCTTTCAATTTCTTGGGGTCTGAATGGGAGAAGCATGCTCTGTGTTAACTAAATTCCAACTTATATAAGGGTGACTCATAGGTGTTGTAAATCACTGCTGTTGGATAACTATAGAGTTCATGTCCAAATTTATATGATACAATTTACATCCAGATATATGGTAACATCGATTATAAGTCTTAATTCATTATGTGTAGCTAAAATACTTCCACATTGTAATTTTGTTGCATATTCATGTTCTGATGATATTTTAAGTGAAATCTATCTCGGAATTCTAATAAAGAGGACACGAGTGAATTGGCCGGCTGTGCGTCAATCTGTTTAGCTGCATGACTGGAGCCCACAGGATTTTCATTTGAGAATTTTGCTCTGCCATGAGCTCTGACAGCAATTCTGCCCTTCCAGGAAACTCCATTAGCACTCCATGGGATCAGAATTAAGTCTGAAGTCTTTCACTCAAACTGGCACTCAGACTTCCTTTTTGTAAATGATTTCTTACTTCATTAATAGATGTCAAAGAGATGGATGTAAATATCATTTCTAGTAGTGTTTGGATTTTCAGTGGGACATCTTATATCCAGTTGGTACAGTTTGTATGTTTGTGATTTTATAAAAGGGCTTTGCTTTCTCCAAGTAATTTTAACATATATTCTGCACATGCAATGTAGATGCTGTGCATCATTCTCCATTCCGCTTACATACAAGATTTATATTTGGGCCATATAAGCTAGATCGCAAATATGACATATCAATGTCAATTTTGAATAACTCTTGCCTCGTGTGAAGGCAGTAGACAATATTTAGGTGTCACCCAGATAATATCCACCTAACGCATGTCATCATCTATAACAAAAATGGTCAAAATCTGTAATAAAAAAATCTATAATTAAACAAAAGGGAGTAAGCATTTTCTACTTGTCAGGAGAGCAAGTACTTTTTTTAATATTAACAGAACTGATACATTGGAGAGTATCTGTATTCAATCATAAAGAGGGAAATAATAGTTGAGTTCATCTTGCCATGTTAAAAATGTGTCAAGCCTCCATTTAGTCACCAATTTTCCCTTTCTACTTCAGTTCTTTAAAAATTGAGAATCTCCTTCTATTACATTATATAATAGTTGCAAACAAGCCCAGGATGACCCCAGGAAAACTCAGTGTGACGTGACACTGAGACAAAACCTTCTCTCTCTCTTATCAGATTTGCCCACCTTTTTTACTCCACAGCATTACTTATCTCCTCCTTAGAATGGGCATCTCATCATTATCTGTCTATCACAGAAGTTTTGACACATTAATGTACTTGCTGCTTATTTGTAATCTTTATAAAATAAATCTTCCCTTGCCCAGGAGTGACCTCAACAGCTTTCCATGGCCAAATGCATGATAATTCTAAAACCCTATTATACACTCTCATTTTCTTCATTCATTGCTCTGGGTTATCATTTCTTATCTTAATCAACGCTCACACTGCTTATGTCACAATTCATATCTTGTACCTACCAGACACTGAAGTACATGTGAGAAACAGGAGCTTCATCTTTACCACATTTGTGGTGAAGTATGGAGGGCCAGCATGCTGTCAGTCGGATGCTTTGTTAGATAATAGTGTCATATTAGGGCTAACCCCCAATTCCAGGAAGAAGTGCAGACATTTTTTGTATTATTCTCTAAGTTTAAGAATACTGCTCTGTCTGGGTGTGGTTGTGTACCCCTGTCATCTCAGCATTCCGGAGAACTGCTAGGAATGTGAGTCTTGCCTGGAATACAGGGTACATTTAACGCCAGCTGAACACTATGGTAAAGCATATTTCAAAAAACCAGGAAAAGGGTCAGGGATTTAGCTCAGTGGTTCTAGTGCCTGCTTTGCAAGAATAAGGGCCCAGGTTCAGTCCTTGGTAACCACACACAACAATGCCAGGCATGGTGACTCACGCCCACCAGCAATCAGTATCATATACCACAGTGCAGAGTGCAGTGGCTCACACTTGGAATCCCAGCACTCGGGAGACAGAGGCAGTATTGCTGAGTTCAGGACCATCCTGAACTACAAAGCAAGACACCCATCTCAAAAAAGAAGAAAGAAAAATGATAAAGGGAATGCTGCATTTCATGATATCTGGGCGTAAGCACGTTCTGAATATAAAATGTCAAATTAAGCAAACTACAGCAAAGCAGAAGAATGTGTTTTATGAAGCATGAAAATAAGAATGATGGTCAGATTTAGAAACCACATGATGCTGTTTCAAAGACACTTGTGAATTGTGCTTCTCAGTGCAGCCACTTGAGTAGATCTTGAGTTGCTGACTCCACACTATTCCTAGATGACCTCCTAAATCAGGGAAAGTGTCCCACAGACTGTTCAATGATTGTGGACTGGTGTAACCACCATGGCAGTCACTGTGGAGATTCCTCAAAAATTAGAACCAGATACTCCGTTTGACCCAGCTATCCCTCTTTTTGATATTTTCTGAAAAGACTTAAAACTATCAGATTATAATGATATAAGCACAACCATGTTCATAGCCACACACTTTGTAATAGCTGAATTTTGGAAATAATCCAAATGCCCATTAGCCAATGAATGGATAAAGATGTGGGATTTTATATAAAGAAGTACCTCTCTGCCATAAAGAAGTATGAACTAGACATTTATAGTTAAATCGGCGCATTTAGACAACTTACTCTTCAATGACATAAGTCAGACACACGTGTATCACATTGTTTCTCTGGTATGAGACACTTAAATGTAAATTAGAACCAAAATGTAAAATAGACACTGTGAAATTGAAAGAAAATGTTCAAATGGGAAACAGCATAAGGAATGGAAGATAAAGAAAGGAAGGAAAAGAAAAGAAAACCAAGGGAAGAGAGATAAAATGGAAACAAAGTTCTTATAGATAGGAAAGGAAAGAAGAGTAGAAGGGAGAGGAAGAAAATTGGGTAAATGAGAATCAAAATATGTCCTATACAGGTACAAATGCCATACAAGCCATGTGGTCATTACGTATATCTGAATTTTGCCAATAAACTTAATTAATGAAAAAACTGTTAAGCAAAATATGGGGTGAACTGTATTTGTCCTAATTGTCCAAGGACAAATATCTTGGTCAACAGCTTACAGCATGTTGTTTTGGGGAATTTCATTATTTAAAGAATTTAGAAAATATCAGAATTCACTTTGAACAACTTGCATCTTTTTGTATGTTCTCTTAGAATACGAAGACTATGAGTGATATGTGAAATGTTTGGCACGGAATAGATGCAAAGAAATACATTTATTCTTCTGTTGAGGCCTAGAGAAGGTAATGTTTGTAAATGGGCAAGTTCAGGATAGATCGTACTTAAAGGCATCCCACCATGAAAGCCTCGGTATAAGTTAATTGTCAAGGATCAGTGGATATTGAGACATGAAATGTTCCAACCAATTGGTAAAAGGTAGAGAAGAGAGCTTAAGGTCCAGGCTAGCACAGAATCAGAAGCTAAAAGGTTACAGATGATGCTTATTTGTATAAAGAGATGAGCTTTCTAAATCCCAAGTCATCAAGCAAACTTTCTGAAATGATCAAGAAATTGAAACTCTGACGATAGTTCAAAATTATAACCAGTCTTGATTTAAAAAAGGAGGAGTAATTATATTAATGTAAGCATATTGTATGTAGTTTAACCACAAATTACAATGAATACTTAAATAAAAATTTAAAAATTGTCACAATAAAATATGATCCTTAATCTCCCTTAATCTACTGCCCTCCCTTTTAATGCATTTATCTCATGAAAGTTATATTTCATGATGGTCTTTTCCTGGTTGCAGTGTTCATTCAAAACATTTATGACAATTTCTGTCAAGTAAACGTTTACAGTGTGTTCTCATCTGCCATATTCACTTGATCTGGCACCCATGAAAGGGAAATGTTTGCAATCCATTTAGGACACTGAGGCAGCCATGACAAAGCAATTAAAAAGATTCAGAAAAAGAGATTCCAGAACTGCTGAAATATTGGACAGAATGATGTGGTGTGTTTGAAGTGGGGGAGGTTTCATAGGGATTCATGGTAATGTGATTTTTGCTGTAGTAAATACTTAAAGATTAAACCATTTATCAGATTTTTATCATGCCTCATAATTCTAAAAGTTCCAAAGGCTTATGTCTTACTTACTATTTGAAAAATCAATTTCAAGCATTATCTAGATCTCTTTGCCTTTAGACTTCTCTCTTGCTTCTTATATCCTAATCCAATTTCATTATTAGGGAAAGTTCTGTGACACAGATTCCTAAACTTTCCTTCCCATGTAAAGTTGTGAAGAAATCTTTATCTACTTGAGTTCATTTTGTTTTAATAACATATTTGGAAATAATTTTTCTTTTCACCTTTATTTGGTGAGTTTATTCTTAGTACCACCCAGATGTCAGATGTACTGACCACTGCCAATGGTGAAAGAAATTAATTATTAAAAATATAATGGCTTAAGAAGCAAATAAATATTGTAAAACATTTTATTTCAGAAGTTCTTACTAAAATATTGATCTACATGATTGCATATGTTAAAGTTTTGAGTACTTGGCTTATTAGCTAAGATTATATTTATTACAAATATAATAAATATAAAATAATGCTTATTTTGCTTGACTTATTGGCTAAGTTATATTTATTATTATAATAATCTTACAAGGTTTAAATTTTTATCTTTACTTCTCAAATAAGAAAATCCTGAGAGCTGGAGGTATAACACAATGTCAGTTCTTGAGTTTAATATCCAGCCTCAAAAATAATTTTAGAAATGTTATGTGGCCATTTTTCAGTAGGTACACGGTTACCCCAATCATAAGTAATGAGCCTGAGAGGCGAAGATCCTTTGCTTTACACATACGAGTCAGTATACACTCTGAGGCATCAGTTTGATAGTGACATCAGTGCCTTGCCCTAGTGTTGTCTGTTTCCTCATGCTCACCCATTGCTATGCAGATGATCCTTAATAAGCACTACATAGTCATTGGGCTTAAGGTCTTAGAGCATTAGCTGAAGAGTGAAACATTACCTTGAAGACTGTAGGTGGAAGCTGCAAGCACCACCTCCTAGGTGAGGTTAATGAATGTAACAGGTACAAATTTATAATATCAGAAATGCAAAAATGAAATGAAGATGAATTTGTCTCGTCTTTTTCATGGAAGGCCTGGGTGACATTATTCAATCACCAACTGCCAAGAAGCAGAGTAAAAAATCAAATGCAACACAGTTACTAGAAGTTAACATTTTCCTGTTCCTGGAGGCTTATGAACACCTACAGGGTGATACCTAACAATGTATTTTGATTCTACTGTACAACATTTTTTCAATGATATAATAGTTCTAAATTTATGTCCATTAAGAATTATTAAAATATATTTTATGTATTCTGACATATATCTGAAGATACTGTCTTTAAGCTTCTTGGTTCTATCGAATCTTACTATATTTGTAGAATTTTTAGTAGATGACCTGGCACAATCCTGCTTTAACATTATAATTAATTAGATGACTTTGATAATACAATATTAATATTGCTTTTGAAGGATTAGACCTTTTAATGCAGTCATTATCTTAAAGTAACTTACGTTCTACTAGGAAAGTGACATTGATATACCATTAAGGAGAGAGAAGTGAAAAGGTACAGGACAACAGGCACAAAGGAAGAACTGTTGTGACAGGGAAATAGAAGCTTCAGGAAAATTGAACAGATACATAGAAGCTGTGTATTATCTGATAGAAAAAGATCAAGACTGTGCCAACAGAAGAAATAACATAAATAATACCTTAACCATACCCAAAGAAAACTATATAATATCATTTTGGTTAAGAATACATAAAATGGAAGCTAATATATTGAAATAAGTAAGCATAGTATTAAAAAGCGTTTTGAATGGGCTGACATAGTATTTTCTATAAAACAGAATTGACAAAAATTTACAAAAGTGATTCGATACATAATTAGAATAGTAAGAATGGTTAATTTAGTTTCTCAAAAGTCTGGCTGATCTGCAAAACGAACAGAAAACAAAGATCAACTTGACAATAACAGCGCTGGAAGAAGTGAGAGTGGGGGAGGACAATGAGGATCGCAATGAAGGTCCACGCAGGGCGCAGGGGCAGATGGGCCACAAACATGGAAACAGTAAGAAATAAAGCTAGATTCACGATTAGGCTCAACAAGTAGTTCTAAGAATGAAGGAGTGAATTATCGACACAGTCCATGATTTCTAAGAAGTGAAATTAACTTTAAACTTAGAAGTCATTTTGCAACTGAAACCTAAGCAGTGACATTCTACACATAGCAGAGCTGGTCTGAAATGTGAGTGTTGAGCTCGAGAGGCAGGCTGCGAACCAAACTGCTGATTTAGGGAGTTTTAAAGAATCATTAACTAAACTAATCCGGTTGCAATTATAACATCAAACAAAAGTCTACTGAGAGAAAGAAGATAACTTGAGCGGAAAGGTAAGAAAAAGTAGCTTGACAGACAAGACAGAGGGATCACAGGTAGAAAGAAGGAAACCTCACTGTCCGGGTATTGAGTCAGAAGGAGAGTGCTTGCAAAGCGACCAGATGATGAATGTGAAACACTAAAGAACAGAGGGCTGGAGCCTGAACGAAAGGATCAAATCACTTCCCTTGAGCACCCGGGACCCCTTCCCAGAGCACAGGCCGTCTCTTGTGTCAGCCCCCTTGTCTTGCTCTGTAGCCTTCGTCTCTTCAATATAAACTTTCAATTTATGAAAGGAGATTTTAACCAGCAAAAAAAGCACATACACATATATATTTCAGATACAAGAAAGACATTTTCTTCTATTCCCTGTCCAAGTGGGGTGAGGCTTTTGCACTGCACCTGCTGGTGTGACCTTATGAGATAAACATAGGTTTGTCCAGTGTGTAACAAAGTTCACAGTGATGAGACAACTGGTAAGAGAAAGAGATTTTCAGTGTAGAAAAAAAGACAGAGAGATTTCACCATAGATAGCAAAACTGAGGAAACTTTTTAATTATTTCTTTTTTGCAACAAATAATCTTACAAAATACTAAACATGTCACTAAGAATAATATTATACATTATAAAATATTCCACTATTTTTAAGCTCTTCAGTGTCCATTTTCTTTTTTCTTTCCTTTTGTTTGTTTGGGGGCTAAATCCCAGAGTCAGTTTCAGGTGGAAAGAGGTGCTGGTTGCATCCAGTATTTCTGAGATGTGCTCAGGTCCCCGGGGCGAGGGAGATAAGCCATCCCTATACGACCTCAGTATGATTATTTCAGATTGTCTTAATTCTATTAATTAGATCTATGATATCACAAAGTTCAAGGTGACCAAAATATACAATGAATGCTTAAATTTAAAAGCATTACCACAAAAGATACCTTACCACCAGTCCTCACCATAACACACTTCCTCATTTGGAACACTGCTGTGATTGCCACTTTCTGAGGCAGTTTTGGAAGTCGTCTTTCATGAGGGCTTTGTATGGTATGAACAAATACACTGAATGGTGCTGCCAACTACCATCTGACAGAAATGCAGGCTTATAAAATATTACAATGTGTTCTCTTCACCTTGCCCACTTGATCTGGATCTGCAGTACTTCTGGCTCTTCCACAAATAAAAATGACTATGCAAAGCAACCAATTTGAATTGCTTCAAGGCATTGAACCAGCCAAGACAGAATAGCCAAATACACCAAAATAGACTTCCATACCTATTTCAGAAAGGAGCAGCATGGATGGAATGATTGTGTTCAAAGTGAGGCACTGTGTTTTGAGAAGAATTAGCATCAATCTGTCATCCACCACAATAATTTCTTAAATTTTTGTATTCACTATTTTTTATTACATGTCATATTCTCATCTCTCCAGTTATTTGCATTAAACAAAACGGGAGCACTACAAATTAGGACTAGTGGCCACCACATTTCAGAGGGATGGTTAGTCACTCTGTCCTTCCTCCAGCAAACTTTGCAATAACATGAAGCAGAGGAAGCAGATGTTCTCTGGCACTGACTGGCTTTCCTGAGGTTCTTTCCCCCTGACTCTGCCAACCCTTCCTGAGTCATCGCTCCACCTCCTCCCCTTCTTTCCCTGGCTTCACTGAGCTGTGATTGGTGATGGAATAATATACTACATTTCCTCTGCCTTATGAAAAGATCATGTATTCCTTCATTTAATCACCGCTTTTGTAAGTCACATAATTGGATGACAAACAAAAGTCTGGACACGACACTTAGACTAGACTTCTGAATGTAATTAGTTATGATTTCTTGATTGTGGCTGTTTTCCCCATCTGCATCTTTTCTTTTATATGGATCTGACACAAAAGAAGTTAAATTACATTTCAGATAATTGATACCTCTACTTATCTTAGCAAAAGAAGGAGAACATTTTATTTATCTCCTTACAATGTGGAAAAAATTGAAGTGTGAATGAGGATGTGAAAACTCAGCCCAGCTCTTTTATGATGATCTAAAGGGCTGTTCAGAGCATTCATCCAAAGCTCACACACAAACACCCACACATATGTTCTTCCCACTCTCTTGTATCCCATGCCCTTTACTTTGTCATCATATATACGGAAAACTAAAATATGTTATTATTATTCAAAGTAATTTGACTTCTAGTGGAAAATCCAAGATCTCAGTGTAAGATTAAGTGATGCAGCTGGTATTCACAGGACACTTTCTGCCATGTCATGAAGCATAAATATCAGAATAAGATCCCAGTGCTAGAGAGCAACTGTCTTGCTTTCTTCTCATTGGGGTACAATATCCAATATTTACAAATTAATGGAGAAGAGATGTATTTTGGCTCATGTTTCATTCCATAGTACAGTGGCTCAAGGCCAAACAGCTTAGCAGATGAATAGGAGAAAGTCCCTCATGGGATGGGGTTCAGGTAGCAGAAAGCAATGGAGGAGCCCAGTGTGGTAGGGAGAGTCACTGTCCGAGGTCCCTCCGTCAGTGCCCAGCCTCCTCCGCCAGACTCCACTTCCTTCCAGAGAATCAGCTACAACACCTTCTTTTTCCAATTACCTTGTGAGAGCCCCGTCTATGAGAGTAGGAAGCTCTTGGACAATATCTGAGTGTAACCACGGAGAGATAGTTGCATTCCGTGTGAATATCATATGCTTTCCTCGAACTAGCAGTAGGATATTAGGTATCTCTCCTTCTTTTCAAGCCAAATTCTTTCAAATTATACTCAAGATTACATGCACAAAGCACTGAATGGTTAATAAATACATAGTTTGTAAAAATTGATTTTAAAATACACTTTTAAAATTGAAAGTATAAAGCTTTCTACAGTTATTGAAAGAGTTATCCTTTTGGAACTTTTCCTCAGCTTTGGAGCTTTCCAAATTTTTGTTGAAAAATAGTATCAGCTATGATCACTAAAATACAGGAAACAAAAAGTTTGTATTGTTGAATGAACAAGTCTAAAACTCTAACGTAGAATGTCAGGGATATACCTAATAAAATTCTCAGGTGTTTGAGATTTCTACTACACGAGTAGATTTTAGTTGCTTTTTCCTCATATAAAAAGATAACTATGTATGATGATATGTACAGTCACTAAAATAACCATGTATATATACCTTGCAGCATCATGTTTCATTCAAAGTCAATATTCAAATAAAATTCAAATATATACAATGAGACCACACAATAAAATCTATTTTTAAAATATCATGCTATAGGCTGAGAAGCAGGCATAAAATAACAAACAGGACACAGGACAAGTGGCTTTCGATTTCATCCCCAGTAGGACAACTCACCAGGTGGCACAAGCCTCTGAGTCATTTTTACTCATGCCAGCTATCTTTTGGGCACATTGGAGATTGCGCTGATTTATCTTGTTATAGTCTTACATCACCAAGGCAGAAGTTGAGGTTGCTTTTCAGGGCTTCCTCAGAAAGGCAGCATTGGTGTGAAGACTTTAACACATCCAAGAATGAACTTGAAGTAAGTGACAGGAGGGTGGGGACTCCGAGCAGTCCTAACGTCACTAGAGAGGGTGGTGAAGTGGCCTAGAGACCCGGAGGACTCTCAGCGAGGAGCACCAGAACCCCCTGAGCGGCATCCTTTCTTTCTGTTAGCCTGTGCGGTGTATGGGCAGAGCGCGGGGACCAGCGTGAGGTGTGATCTGAGGGTTCCACACTGCGCAGCTTCCTCATCAGACTCTTTGGAAATTATGAGAACTATTAACCTTTCCCAGTTTCTTCCCCACCCACCCTGATTTGTTAGAGTAGGTCCTGAGCTTTCTAAGACCTCTGCATCAAGTACAGACTGAAGGATTTGCAGTTTCTTGTGCTTGTGGGTTATTGTCCAAATTCCACATGCCAACAACAGACAGATGTTAAAGAAAGTAAGCTCAACAGAACCCAGGACTGAGAGTCAGGTACATGCTGATGATGTAGAGAGGGGACAACTGTAACTAGCTGAAGATGCCATGAATACAGTGGCTTGGTGATGCTAGGTTACTAGGCATAGATTTTATTATACTATCATCTAGCTCTATAAATATTAAAAACCCAATAATGTTTTACATGATGACGAAATCAAAGAAAAACTAGCTCCTTTCTTCCTGAGGCTAGTGAACTTCCAGTTGATACAATTAATGCTATTTCTTGAGTCTTTCCCTTCACTCCCTTTCTCTGGCTTATTCAGCTGTGCTGACCTGAATCCATCCCAGGAGCTGCAGAAAATGAGTAGCGTGAAGAGAGATCCAAAGAGACTGAAGAGTCAGATACAGAGTGGGGGCCACGTAGGAAAGACAAGCTTCGTCCTGAAAGTAAAACTGATTTTTACCTAGATCAGCCTACAAGTTTTAAAATCTGATACTGTTTCCTAGAAATAGAATTAGAGTATAGTATTTGGCCAAAGAATATGAGAATTTTTACAGTGATTGTAACAAACATCCACAGTGTTTTCCAACTCTGCAATGAGCACTTATTGATTTGTGAGCAAGCTTGTTTCTCTAAATTTTTCCACAGTAAGGAATTGTCTTTAAAAATTATTTTTGACATTGATAAGCAAGAAATATTTCTAAATCATGTATTGGCTTATGGTTCTTCTCTATTGATTAGTTGAAAATTTTTAAATGCAATTATGACATATTTTCTGCCTATTGCACAGATTTAAACTATATTTTTATATAATGATAAATCCAAAGACAAAGAATATGTCATATGATTGTAGCCATGTGAAAGCAACGAGTCTTACAGAAATACTAAAAACAAGCCAAATTGCAATCTATTTTTCCTTGAATATTTATATATTGAATTTTCTTTAACTATTTTTCATTTATGTACATTTTTCAACTGAAAGAAATAATGTGAAGCTAAAAATTAAATGTCAATGAATATTGGTTTTTATATTTTGTATAAAACAGTTGCTGACTACTTTGCAAATTACAAAGATCCTTAAGCGTGCTATTCCTTCATCATTGTTATTATTAATGTTGATAATATTAACAAAATATTTTGCTACTACAATATTCACTATATAATTTTGACAAAAACCTGAGAGTTATAACTCAGAAAATCAAAAGTCTTATACAATTCTAAGAAAAAAAATCACTTAGTAATTGCCTGGGAATCAGTTTCATAAATCTATGGATATATTATAGGCTGAGATGGTAACCACACCCATCGGTGAGGGACTGCAGTAGTGACGCTGGAGTGTTCATGGTCCCAGCACTTCCCAAGGCTTTGCTTATGGACACAGTTGCTTTATGAACTCTGGCTTCAAGACATGAGCTTTTGGAAGATTCATTAAATCCAGATCACAGCAACCTGTGTGGAAATTGTGATTCCACAGATTCTTTTAGAAGGATCATTTCACTTTCTTCATGCTCACACAAAATGAAGGTGAGTTGTTTGAAGAGAACAGATCTAGCTGGCAGCAGCATTCTTGTACCAAATGAGCTGGGAAACCTCAAACATTTTTTTTAGTTATTCCAGTAAGCATAAAAAGCTTATATGTTTGGACAAGAACACAATGAAAATGGAAAAAACAAAAGCCTCTTAAATTGTCATATTCCACACACAGATACGGACTACAAATGGTTTCTTCCTTGAGCAAGTATATGAACTTGAAATGATCAGGTTGGAGCCCATCCAATACTAATTAACAATTTAAATCTTTGCTGTTAACTCTTTCTTAAATGGACTCTTTTAAATTATTTAAATAAATCATTTCCTAGATGATATCAAGGAAAACTACTTAAAATGTTCAATGTTTCTGGATGTTGTTTTGTTTTGTTGACACTGGTCAATTAAGTGTGTAAATGGGCAAAAGCTCAAATTCATAGATATATTTTCATATAAAGCACTTGTCTTTAGTACCAGTAAATTATATATAAGCAATAAGTATTTTTAAAAGCTATTTTAGTTGATATTTGGATATGCAGTATAAAAGTTAAGCATGTGTTGTGGGTTGTCTCTGGATATTCCCCTAAAGATTAAAAAAAAAAAAAAGATTTATGCTGTCTGTAGGTGGAGAGTTTCAAAGTGGCTGGATTAGGACTGTGAATGTGTCTTAATGGGGTGGTACCAGGATTTAGGGTGTGGATAATGGAAGCCCCTCCCCAAGTCTGGGTGGCACCAATCAATAGGCTTACACCTTGCACAGAATATAAACGGAGATAAAGAAGACACACATCCTGCTGCTGCTGCTTCTTGTCTTTTGCCTGCCCAGCTGTGCCATGGACTTTTTCTCCTCTTTGATGTCTCTCTTCCATATCACCCTGTTTTGGTATCAGCCAACTATGAATTATAACCTCTACAAACTCTGAGCCAAAACAATCTTTTACTCTTTTAAGTTTAGATATTAGGTATTTGTACTCAACACTAAGAAAACTAACTAAGATAACATACATGTATCATATGTCTTGATATTTCCTCACATACAGAAGGAAAAAATTACTGAGAATAATTTTTAAAAAGGAAGAACAAAAAGGAAAATAAAGAAAGAATTTCTTATAGAAATTTTGTAAGACTTCAACAAATGACCAAGTGTAAGTGTATATAGATGTAAGAAAGAAAGATAATAGAGAAGAATTATCAAGGTTAATATTAGCAAGGTTAATTAAGATTAAGGTTAATTAACAATATTCAGTCTGCATTCTAAGAAGTGAAATAATTGTTTTCTAATATTTTAATAACAATTTAAAATATATGAAAACCTCCAATTACAAAGTCTCTTTCCACAGGTCTCATATTTAACACTGATACATTTGAAGTATATTTTTCAGTGAAATATACAGTTAATACTGATAACATCTTTTACATACTTTGTCAAGACATGTATTCATATATAATATTTATAACAAAATAGATATAGTATATAGCACACAGCAAAAAATGTGACAGAATTGTTATAAGATTAAAATTTCTTAAATTAAAAATCATCCCTTGGGAATTTTTTCATCTTTTTAGTTATTATTTTTCTACTTGAGCTTGTCACCTTCTATGACACTCAAATCTTTCTTCTGAACATAATTGCAGTGAATTACAATAGTATTCTCTAGGAACAATTCTTGATTCTTGAGTTTTAAGTATATTATTTGAAATAAAAGTCCCAGATGACTTAATCACTGACGTTATAAATCCATCTCAATGTCTTATATGTGATCCTATTACTTCAAAAGAATAAAAGCAGAGCAACTTTTTTTATATTTCATTACATATAAATACTAATGTCATTTGTAATGTTATTCAGATGATTAATGTCCAATTATAAAACTGTATATCTATTTTTGTTTTGATCCTAGGAAAATTCTACATGGTTACATTACCCCAGAGGACAAAAAAATATATATATAGAGAGAGAGACACCAAATCAATAATTTAATAAATACTATTTTATTTTAACTAGACCAATTTTCCATTTAAATTTATTTTTAAACCTCAAAAATCTACATGTACTTGTCAACTCTTGTGGATTTTTCCTGTCACAGTCATAAAGAAATTAATAAAATGGTCTTTGTATATTAGGATTATAACCTTCTGAAACACTTGAACAAAGGGGATATCATGTCTCACTTTAGCTTGGGATGTGTGCTCCTTAGTTCAAAAAATACTATCTCAGTAACCATGTTAAACTTTCTATCAGGTGAGCGATGTGAGTGTGTTTGTGTGTATGCCATGTTATAAAAATTATGCATGGCTGACTTCTTTATGAACATGAACAACTTTATAAGCCATTAACATCAAATAAAACCACTCTGTTATCGTAAGAGAGCAAGATAATTTGGAAATCATACCAGAACACAAAATGACCTAAATATTTTTTGTACTATAAAAAAGGTCAAATACCCTCATTTGATGCAGGTACTCTTCTTGTTTCCTGAGATGGAGACTTGCTATGTGGCTCAGGATGGCTCACGATGTACCGTAGGTATGCCTAGGTTCATCCTATGCTATGAATAGACATTTTTTACTTTGTAAATTTTATCTAAAGTATCTAAACTAGGAAAGTCACAGTGAAAAACTGTTGTCTCTCACAAGACAATTGCTTCAAAGACCACTCTTCTATTAAGGAACACATGGCCTTATAGATTTTTAACAAGGCACAAATTGTCATTATAGCCAATTATCTTAATGTGCAAATAGATGAGTTTTTAAATAAGAATTTCGATATGTAATAAGAATGCAAATCACCCTTACAGCACTGCAGGGACTTTCCTGTTGAACTTCCTTCAGGGCATTATGATTCAGGCCACATACAACCACAGGAGCTCTCTTGCAAAACCTCACTTCAGAGAGCAATCACTTACTCAGAAACTACTTGTTTAAGAACATTTCAATTTCTGCTGTTTAACATCCTGCCTAGTATATGATAATCTATTCCATCAAGCATATCTTGCATAACTTTTCCATTAGATAATACCGTTTCAATGATCTAATCATCCAAGGAACCTACAAAACACAATTCTGTTCTTACTTATATCGTTCATCTCTAAATTGTCCTTTATTATTTTGTGACATATCTTCACTTCTCTCTGTAAAAATCATTTTGTTGAACAAAGAATACAAATGTCACAATTTTTATGAAATTTTGCCCAATTTGCTCTACCTTTCTTTCAAGTTCTGTAACTCATATTGAAATGGAGACAAATTGATACTGGATTTGGAAGAGAAATAGTAAGAATAGAGTCTGCACAATAAAATTACATATTACATATAATATTTTTTAAATGTAAAGAAAAATAAATGTAAAATTTGCATAATTTGATATTTTTAATTTAGTAGAATATTAAATAACCACCACGGTTTATACTAAGAATGCAAAGATGTTTACATTAAGAATTCCCTTATTATATTTTATCACTTCAAAAGGTCAAATGATGAATTAGTTGTCTTTAAAGATATTAAAAAGTTAATAGATGTGCAAAACAATTTCTAATAACCATTCTCAGAAACTAGGAAAGGAGTGATACTTCATCCAAATTTATATCAAAGTAATTATAGATAGTAAAGTCACTGGTGATTTTATGAAGATGTTTCTGTTTGGTGAGCAAAAGATAAAATGTCACTGAAACCACTTTATGAAAATACTGTTCTTGAAAAACTGTGCAGTAAGATGAAAATAATAAAAATAATGATTTAATGTTTTCTGAAGGAGATGTTAAACATGACAGTATTTGCAGGTGATAGAAATTTTCTGCTAAGCATTCCAAAAAAAGCATTAAAATAGCATACATTTTTAAGAATAAACAAAATGTGGTGGCTCCCCATTTACTACTGAAAATAGCTGTGAAATATAGGTTAAAATTATAACATAATTACAGTTTAATGCAACTGAAAAATTAGTAAGAAAACAACAAACATTCATATAGAAAAAAGTCTCAAGGCACACATGATTCTCAAAAAAAAAAAAGTCAACTTAATTGAAGTAATTCTTGAATAATCCTAAGTAAATAGGAAATAAAAGTAATGATGTTCAGTATAGAAATAAAGATCATTCAATTAAGAACAAGCAAAGAGCATTTGTTTAACATGGCTACAGAAAGGGTGTTGGACAACATCACTTGCTTTTTTTTTTTTTAATCTTTATTGGTACATTAAATATACACATCATGATTGCACTCCATAATGGGAATTTGTACCAGTATAAGACACAACTTAATTCTCATTTTTTCCCATAGCCCTACCCACCCTACCACCCCCATATACATAAAATTTGTTTCCTTACTTTTTTGTTAGCATCTCAACATTTTCCCCCTTCACCCTACATTACATTGAGTATTTTCTATTTCACAATATATAATATACAATGCTAGGACTCATTTACATCTTTATTTTCTCATACCAGAGAAAAGATGCGATATGTACCTATCTTTGCCCTATTTATTTCACTTATGAGGATATGTGCACCCATGTTTATAGCAGCCCAATTTGTGATTGCTACATCTTGGAAACAACCCAAATGTCCATCAACTGGAGACTGGATAAAAAGCTGTGGTTCTTCTACAGAATGGAATATTACTCTGCCATAAAAAATGATAAGTTTGAATCATTTCTACTTAAATGGATATCACTTGCTTTTTGTCAAGACTCAAGCTTAGGAGTGTCCACAGAAGAAAGGAAAATGCCTCGCTACCCTATTGGGGAGCGGGCATAAGAAAATTATAAATGGACTTGCCAGAAACAAGTCTTCTCACATGTTTGATTAGAGTACGTCTTGGGGCTCTTTTGGTTATCCTAAGTTGGAGAATGAGTCAAAAATAAGAAGAGCTCTTTGTTATTTTTCAAGTCCTGGTTACTTGGGGACAATTATGAAGCTTTAGCTATAAAGGACCAGCTATTGTAGGAGTTATCATTTGGCTTCCAGTGCAGGCGAGAGACAGTGCTGTGACTCAGAACATGTCTAACTTGTACATAATAGGTGTGTTTTCAGAGATGATTGCTATAAATTGTCCATAATATAAATATAGATACATATAGATATGGACAGATACTTATATAAGTGTATATGTTAACATTTGCAGAGAATATATTTTTATGCATATATGTACATTGTAACATTATATATGGAATATTTTACATAATATCCATGTATAATATATCTTTATGTCATCTATATCTCATAAGTGACAGAATATTTGGTCAAGAATAGTACACAAATACACTAGTAGATGGCGTGAATTTCAGAAAAACAGTTTGACATTTTACAAAGAAAGCATTAAAACACTGTATGTATTTTGATGTAACAAATTCATATCAAAACTACACTAATGAAGCCATAAAAAACACATAATACTGTGATATTAATTGTTATCTTGTTCAAAGTAACTAGATTTAAGGTGGAAAGCTACTGTCCAGTAATGGAAATAGGAGGAGAGTTGCATAATGGACTAAGTTAATCTGCAGTGAGACTTTTCCTTTATTTACCAAATTTCCTGATATGTAATCACTTATTATGGACAGGATTTCTAAACAATATATATTCACATTATAAGCAGTATAAAATAGCAATAAAAATACCTACACCTATAAAAAATGAAAAGAGAGAGTACAAGAGAAGAAAAGAGGGAAGGAGAAAGATTAACATGGATTATGAGAGGAGAGATGTTCTGTAGGCTCAACAGCTAACACACATTATTCATGTTGACCACACTTTTGAGCATGTTACCTGCATCAATTCATTTAATTTTGATCACAATCTGATAAAAAAGATTATTTTACAGATAAAGAATCATAAGCCCAAAGGATTTGAAAACTTATCCAAATTACAGAACAAGAAAATAACAGAGCAAGTACATTTGAACTCTTGTTGTCTGACCAGATTCCAGCACTTAATATCCATCTTTAAGGTTTTTGATGTTGATAGAGTGCCAGGTAGATGTGGATTAGTCTCATCTGTTTAGCAGGTAGTTTGTGACAACATACAATCTTTTCTCGTTTTCAGTACATGGAGCTGATGCTCATTCCTATCCAGTGAGTAAGGAAAGGACCCCTCAAGAATATATTTCCTGTTTGCTCTAGTGCATATAGAACAAATAATAACAGAAGAATTAACAATTCATGGAAGTATATGCATGGATTTAAACTTAAATGCATTATCCTCAGCACATGGCAAGTACTCAGATTGTAATAAAGAATGCATAGTGGCTAAATAATCACTGAGTAAATTTATTACATAATAAATTAGTTAATTTGCAAATAGTATCACTCTGCAAATGAAGGCTTTACCAAAGGGGGCATCAAGGTATCTTTCAAGATCTGAAATATTGTGTAATTTTTTTTTTTTTTTGAGACAGGGTCTCACTATGTAGCCCAGGTTAGTCTTGAACTCTTGGGGATCCACACACCTCACCTTTCCTGGGGCTGGAACTATAGGCCTGCATCACTACATCCACCCACAATTGTGTGATGTTCAAATAGGTTAGACATAAACATTTTAAACACTTCTTTTAGTGGTCTTGGTTTTCTACATCGAATAGTTTTTAAATGATCAGAAAAAAATAACAAATTCAGTATAATTATCTATTGCAAATTAAAATCCACAATTAGTATTTTTCTTCTATGTGCATTTAATAGCAGGGGTTATTGGCTCACAAAAATGTCAGTTTCCTAAGGAATCTTACATTCTGAACACTGCACATTCTAACTCAATTTCAAGTACTAATCTATGTTTCTGAACAGATATCATTTACCTATGCTAGCTTAGCAGCACAGGAGAAAGTCACCATCCTACATATGACAATGATGAGGAATAATCACAGCTATTTTTAAAAAGTATCAATTGCACTGAGTACTGCACATCTAAAATTCCCTGTGCAAAAAATAAATAAATAAATAAAAATTAAAAAATTAAGAACACACAAAAAAAGGAAAACAATTTGATATTAGTTAAGACAACTTATTGAGTCTCATTTTGTTTCCTTTAGTTAGATTAGCTTTGCAGTATTATTTACCTTTAGTGAAAGGTATGTAGAGCTGGTTATCCGGAAAAAGAAAATTTGCAGCAACTTTACGGTTCTTAAACACAAAAAAAATAATAAAACATTAAGTGTAACAAAAATGATGCAAATAAAAAAAAATGATGTGAATGTAATCTATCTTGTCATGTAGCTTGGTAACTCAAAAATGAACAATGAACTACATTGTCAACCATGGATAGAATTTATCATAGATTCACAGTGAATAATATTCATGAAATGTCTAAAATTTTGCACTGCTATAAGTATATAGGACAATAGCAATATTCATGCTCATTTTCATAGAATCTACCTTCTTTTTCTCACATGTATTCTCACATCACCCCAAGAAAGATGAAAATTTTGTTATTCAATTTATATACAGGAGGCAGATATTTGATAATTTAAAGAAGAAAAATTAAAATAAACTTTCATGTATCTAGGAATAATATTTCTCTCTTCAGTCAAAACATGTGTTGCATATATTAGGTCAACAAATATATGCAAATTCTTAACCAGAGGTTACTTCTTACCTGATAGCAACTCAGCACTCTATTAGCCCTTCATCACTGCTTGAATAAATGAGAAAAATAAAAGAGAAACTGGCACTCTGCTCCTCTGATAACTTCTAGAATTGTCATTAGCAGGAAAAGAAGTTTTATCAAGATGCCTTCTTTCCTCGTCCTTCCCTCTGCCATGCAAGGCTGGCTCACTATGCCACATGAAGATGTGCAGATATACCACTCACAGAAGTAAAAGCCAGAATGCATCATTTCTACAGCATAAGAATTAGAATCAATCTTCTCTGTCAAGGACTTGAACTTTGGACTAAAGTGTAAATCAACATTGATCAAAAATAATTGAAATCCAAGAGGTGAAGAAACTGTATAAGACTACTTCCTTGCACTAAATAAGTTTAAGTTCCATTGCCAGCCAAAATTTATTCCAGGTCAATGTGGCTGTACAAAGAGGAAAAGATGTCAGATTCTTCAGAGACAGAGCCAGCAAAATACAATTTCCTAATGCAAAAAGTGAAGGTAGACTATGAAAATAGCAAACCAATAATTTTAAATACTTTAAAATAAATTAGTAAAATGATAAATCATTTGCACTTCAAAAACAGCATTCATTAAGTTCAAATAATTGGTTTCTTAAGAACAAGTAATTTCAGAGGATGCATATTACTTTTTGGCAAGATTTTCCAGGCCAATATATCAACAAAATGTGCTCAAAGCAGTATATCTGGGTTTAAGCAAAACATTTCATGTGGTTCCTTAAATGAGGAATAAGTTTGATAGGAATAATACTATTCTAAGTGGTGGATTAAATAAAGATTTACTAAGAACAAAAACATAAATTGCCATAATGTAACAGCTTTGTTCTAAGCAATTTCCTGAGCTATTATTAAGCAGGTGTTTATGACATGATTGCTGTATTCCAATCAATATAGAAACAATAAATAACTTGGGTTTTCCATAAAGTGGATGTGTTCATGGTAAGAGATTCAAGGAGAGATCTGCACAAAGCTTGGATCCTAAACTGAATTGTCAAAGAAAAGTAGAGTTAACTTTGAAACAAAGGTGAGTTCTATGGGTGCAAGAATTAGCAAGTACAAATAAAATAAGGCCAAGGTATGAGCAGCTCACTAGAGAAATTACAAGGCATAAAGCAACAGGGAAACAGTCAATGTAGAAGTCTAGTATCACAAAAAGAATTCAGATGAAAAGTTATGATATAAACCATGCTAGCAACTATATGCTTCAGTTTGAATGTTATACGGAAATATTTAAAAGCTGCTGAAAATGAAATATGACAACTGAAGGAATACTGTAATTGGATAGGAGGAGACTAAAGATAGGAAGGAGGAAAAAAAAACCTGTGAAGAATTTAATGCAGTTATTCAGTTGGAAGCAGAAAAGCTTAAGATAGTCCTGGCCCTGAAGAGGAAGAGAAACACAAAGACTGTGAATTCACTCAGCAGCCATGTTATTAATCATTGATTCTGTACTCTGGGACTGTTACTTGAGTACCCAACATCACTGATTCAATTTGTTCCCTCTTACTGTACACAGTCTAGGGAGGAGGGAAAAACTGCCAGGAAATGGAACAACCCTTTGGTCAGAACCAGGGGCAAAGCTTCATACCTGTTCCCGCCTTATCTGGTTGTACATTAATCTTCATACCAACATTTGAGAAGGACATTGTAGTCTCCAGGCGCCAAATGCAAAAAGTCTCAGAGAGTTGTTGGGGATTAGTCCCAGTTCACTAATGATAATACAGATGAGGCATGTCTGTCTCCAGAGATTCTTTTTAAGCATTGAGAAGTGTGAGAGCCACTAACAATCTTCCAATCGAGTTTCATCCCAGCTGGTTAAATGAGGGCTGGCAACTAGTTTTAATGGGTAATTCAGAAGTTTAGAACCCCAAGTGAAATGAGTGGGAGACACTATCCTTTTTATTTTATTTATTTATTTTTTAAATGTTGGAGCTTATTCCACCTCCATGATCACAAACATTAAAAGGTGGGCAAACAAGTCAGATAAAAGAAGAACCGTCCCCCACCCTTTAATCACATGCAGCGTTTTGCCCTTTTACGATCGGCAGGTTGACCCGATTCATTAACTTGGGTTGAAAGCTGGCGAGCCGAAATCTCTGTAACAGGTGGTTCTTCCAGAGTCACCGCAGGTACCTCCACTATACCGTAAGCTCTGAAATGGACTTTTTTTCAACATTCTTGAAGCGTTCACGTCATAGATAACTACAGGCAAGAAATGTTCGCAGCTGCCTTCCTCTTTACCAGCCCCTGTCACCACCAAATTTATCTGTTAGTCACTATATAAAAAATAAAATTGTGTTCCCGAGTATTGACTACAGCTGTTGTGACCGGATCCCTTTTTCCAGTATTCACTTCCCGAGAGAGAAAAAGAGGTTCTGACCAAGGGTTTTCATAATGACCCCAGTTGAGTAAAATCAAGATAGCAGGCAACAATCACCACACAAGAGCATTTTGAATCTAATTCTAGACCACATATTGCAATCAGAATCTCAAGAAACAGTTCAGTTTTAACACAGAGTCCCACAAGATGCCAGAACAAGTAAGAAATCATCTCAAGCACAGTGATAGTTCATCATTTACAAACGAGAAGAAAACATCAAGACGAAAGAAGCAAAACTCCGCCCTCCTAAACTCATCAGTTCCACGGCTATATTCAAGGCCTTTTGTTGACAGAATCCAAAGTCCTCAAATTCCCAATGAGGAATCCATTCTCAAGACCAAGAAGAGTTTTCAGGCTCTTCTTTGCCAAGGACCGTGACCTCCAGTCATTCACTGGGAATCTCTTTCCCTTTTATTGCTTTCTGAACACACGGCTGGTAGCCCTTGAAGACCCTTCAGGAGTCCCTTTGAGAAACTTGGCAAACCAGCGATTGAAGCATTGGTAATGCTCACACTTCACTCGCCAACGCTGTTCATGGTAGACGCCGAAGCCCACGCTGCCACTTTTAAAACTTTGGAAAGTATTGTATCTCTTTTGGATTTTATTTTCTTTTCTTTACACTATGATAAGATGACATTCATTCTGTTAACAAATTTTTAAGTACATGATACAATATTGCTAGCTGTAGGTGTAATAGTATAGGGCAACAGAACTCTTTCTCCTTGCGTAAGTGAAACTCCACACTCCTTGAACAGCAAATCCTCATCTCCAGCTTCACCCGTACCCAGGCGGCCACTGTCTCTTCAACTGAGTAGCCCTGTCTCTGGAGTTGTGATGATGTTTAATGCCATAAATGTGCAGCGAGCTAAGTAACTGCATTCTTGTATTCTATATATTTAAGTATCTTATATAACTGGAATTATATGGCATTTGTCTTTCTTAACAGCTGTGTCTCCTTTAGAAAAAAAAATAATCTTGGTGAATCCATGCTATTATTTATGGCAGCAGTTCATGTTTTTTTGAAGACAGAATGTATCTCACTGTATAGAAATAGTACCACATATACTTAATCCAATAATCTCTCCATAGACATTGAGTTTATCATCATCTCTTGGCTGAATAGGGACAGAGTGGCATGATAGTACAGATATCTTTTCAAGATCCCAATTTCAAAATGATTTTGAGACATACCTCTAGTTGTGATTGTTGGATTATGCTGTACGTAGTTCTATTGTTTAATTTTCTGAGCTATCCCCAGGCTGTTTTCCACAGTCACTGTACTATGGACTATTTCCAGTATGTGTGGGTTACAGTTCTAATTTTCTCTACATCCCCAGCAGCACATCTTTTGTTTTTCTGTTAACATGGTGTAAAATAATATCACACTGTTGTATTTATTTGTTTTTCCCTAATGATTAATGATATTTTCATAGATTTAAATATCTGGGGTCTTTTGTATATTGCTTTTAAGGAAATTAATATTCAAGTTCTTTGCTCATTTTTACTCAGATTATTGGTGTTTATGCTATTGAGTTGTGTGAGTTTCTTACGTATTTTGACTATTAGTTCCTTAATAGATGTGGAATTGGCAGATATTGCTCACATTCCACAAGGTGACCTTTTTCTCTGTTGATTGTTTCCAAAACATTGATGAAATTCAAGTATAGCTATATAAATGTAAAAACTCCCTGTGTTCATAACTTAGAAAACTCTAATGTCAAAATGTCCACATTATTCAAAGAAATCTATATACTTAGTACAGTTTCTATCAAAATTCTACTGGCAATTTTTACTGGGATAAAACAAACAAACACTTCATTTGGTACAACAGAATACATCAGGTATCTGATGTAATATTTTCAGCAGTGCTTGAAAATCATACTTCTTGGAAAGTTTTGTATAAATGCATTAAATGATGTCCCAGAGCTTTCTACTCCTCCAATGCTGAACTGACCCAGCAGCTGAAAAAAGCCAGCAAGAATTTGAATCTTTCTCAGTGGAGTTTGACTTTCATCAACAGCTATTTACAAATGCCTTCATTCTCCTAAGATACAAAAGGAACATTAAAATTTGTGTTATAAATAGAACACATTGCACTTGTAGTGTAGATCGTGGAAATGAAAAAGTAAGGCTGAAATTCGAGAAGCCAGGTGCTGGATTCCTGCATTCATTTAGACAAGAGAAGGCTCAGGTGCTGCAGTTAAAACATTAAACTCAGAAGGGAAACAGGTGAGCAAGTACAGATGGAGCCAAGGAAAGAAGGTCAGAGTTTGGAAAAGGATAGTTTAAGATGGACTGAAGTGTGCTTGTAGAATACAGGGTCTGTGGCTGCATAATAGTGAGAAAGGAAGATTCACTGCTGAAAGTATTAGCGAATATAAATGGTAGTTAAAACCATAGGTATGGTTGAGACGATTTACAATGAAAAGAAAAACATAATGTCAAGCTGCCCCTAGAATTATAGCATCAATTCTAACTAGTGGAAGAAAAATCAAGTAATAAGCTCCTGTAGAACATTTTGTAAAAATGCAGCTTGTATGGTTCAGTGGTCACAGAGCGCTGGAGGAAGACCAAGTGGTCTGTGAAGGGCTCTCTTTCGTCCGTTTAGTGCCACTAATGTGCAGTGAGCTAAGTAAAAGTAGGAAGCCCAGAGATGTGGATATAGGCTCCATCTTCTTAAAACCAAGTAGCTATCTAATATGAACTGTGTGAAACAACCATTCTAAAAAATCAATTCCCCTCTGAAATTTCACATGTGAACACAATCAAAAGGTCTGAATTTCTGTAAAAATAAACTATATAATGCTATGTATTCTGCAAATATTAACATGTTCCCTCAACACAGGAACTAGTCCATGCCTTGCTAAAATAAATTAGTACAGAATAAAGAATATATTTATTAGTAAATATATCACATGCATATGCTAATAAGCATGTTTGTGTGTACCCCATAAAAGAAGCTTACCTAGAAGAATAGCAATGATTTGAAATGCCCTGTGATTACATAAAGCAAATACATGATATACTAGCAAAATGTAAAGGGAATGTTTCTCAGTTTTGAAACATTTTTTAAATATCATAGATAGGTAACACTGAAAATTAATGAAGAGAAAAAAAAAACATAGAAAGCTATCTATTTATAATCACAATAGTGAAAACCAGAAATGCATCTGATTACTTGATGAATCATGGAACGTGTTAAAAATAACCGAGAAATCATTGGCCAAGGAAAACATTCTTGACACCAGAGTAATTTTAAAGCTCACTAATACTTAAGTTATTTATATGTATTTACCCACACATATATTTTAAGATCTATCCAATATCTTAAAAGCAATCACAAAATCAGTTTCTAGCTCCATCCTCATCTGCATTTTAATGATTTGAAAATATAGCCACATTTTAGGGCTCGAGGTTGCATATTGAACATTACTAGTTTCATAGCATTGTGGCTTTCCATTTTGGTAGTAATAAATTCTGGTAAACAGAGCCATTAACAGTATTTTTTATAGGGTCAAATGGAGCAATGGCACAAGAAGTGTGGTCATAAGTAAAATGTGAAGGCTACTGTGTTACCCTCAACTATTTATTAAGGCATTAAAATCAGGTCTCTCCAGGGTTGTTTTGATATTCTTCATGATCTTTTCTCCCTTTGACAATTCTTGCTTTTATGTGGAAATTTGTAAAAAAAAAAAAAAAGGTTAACCTAGGGTTTCACAAAGTTTGAAGTTATTATTAAAATACAAGTTATATAAAAATATACCACATAAATAAAGGAACCTAAAATGACTCTTGATCATATTTATAAATAAGAAGGAATACTGATTTGGGATAGTCTAACATATGGAGCATCTTTAATTAATATATTACAGAAGCTGGGGATCTTTGCATCTCTACAAATATGCCATGCGACATGATATCATGCTGTTAAAATCATCCCTCATTTCTGAAAATTGCTCTTACTCCCTGAGGCATCACTCAGGTTGTTAAAACATATTAAAAGAAACTGTTTTTCATCAATGTGATTTCAATCTGCAAGCAGAAAATTTTAAAAACTAAGTAAATTTATACTTTCTATTTTGCCTCTTATTTGAGCTCATAAAAATAACCTACTCTTAAAATAACAAGAGCATACAGTTATATGCTAAAAGTCCAACAATGTTATTTCAATTTTAATAAGATTTGAAAAAGTGTTAATTATGAAAGTAAAACCAGCGCTGCAGTGCTGGTGATGTACCATTAGAGATATGAGAGATTATATTAGTTTGCTCCTAGATAAACACTTCATTCAAGTGAAATACATTTATTTTAATTCAAATAGAAATATTTATGTAAAATATTATATGTGTCATTGCACAGCTGTTACTACTGGAGGTAAGACAAAATCCAAGTTTATGTTACAGAAAGTGAATTGATTTACAAACAAAACCACAAATAAATACATAGCAGTATATCCTTCCACTTCTAAAAAGGAGGAATATGGTGCGTTAAATCCCCTATGAACTTTTTAGTCAAAAGAGGTGTGTTCTTTTTATTAATCAAATTTTAATACAATGATTGCTAAATTACTTTCATTCCTGAAGTAAACTTTCAATAAACTTTTTATTTTAAAAAAATCAAATTTCTCAACTTCTCACCTATTTTGTTCTGGTAACTTTGTATTCCATTCTACAAACATCTCAAGAATCATCAACCTGAATATAATTTGCATGTATTTACTCTTTAAATGTATTACTTGTGCATAGCAATTGTGGTTGTACTTACATTATTGATGTGTATTCTCTCCAAAACAAATGCAAGACAAAAAATTCAATAGGTAGCTGACAGCACTTGTCTTGCATAGTCTATAAAAATGCTTCTCCACAGATCCCACAAAATTCATTCTAAGACAATTTTCAAAGTATTTTGCTTTTGTGTTCTCTTCTGGAAGATTCATAATGAGCAATGCCTTCATTAAAGTGTCTCTGAGGATGTGCTAGCCTTTTATGCAGCCATAAAGCTTTGTAATTTATACCTAAATAGTAGAATTTAGTAGATTATTAATATAAATAAAATGTTCTCTTTTTAAATGTCCATAAGTGTAAAAACCTTTCATGGATCACTTTTATGTGTTTATGAGGTTTGTTCTGAGATATTTAATCTCTTGTCATCAGGGAAAATATTCTTATCTTAGTAAATTATATTTACATGTGTCCAGAATATAAAGAAAATCCATAGCTTTTTTGAAAATTTCCCAAACATTGAAAAATACAACTCTGAGAGTTTATCTGTCAGGAAAGCCCTTCTCTGGGTTTTCTTCTTAGGAACTGTATCCACTGTATGTATAACATTTCCAAAACAAGGTAGAAAAAAATTAAATATGTTATTAAACACGTTATTTGGTGACTTAAACACCAAACACGTTATTTGGTGACTGACTAACATGCATTTAACTAAAAGTACCCAAACTGACTTTCTCCTTTCTCTGTTTACAATATGCAGTTAATCAGTCAGTCCTTTCAGCATTACTTTCAAAATATATCGCAAATATCACACCATCTAGTAGCAGTGTTAAATTTAAGTTACCACCACCTTCCATTAGAATATTCTAACAAGTAAATTCTCCCTCTCAGTAGCCTTTTTAAAGTCTGTTCTACTTGGATAGCCTTGGGTGCTCATTTTAAATCTGTTAAACTCCAGAGTATTTCCATCTGAGGCAGCCAGGAAAATATGACTGTTCAATCTCCAAGTGTAGGGAGGGGTCAGTGGGCAGCTCCTGGGCCGCATCTGAGATCGACTACATGTTTAGTACCAAAATCAAAATGAATATGAATATAATGAATTAATGAATATTAATATAATGAATATAAACTAATGCAATCACTATTGCACTCTAATGGAAAACCCTCAAGTACTAAAACTAGAAGTTCCTCTCCTAGGATTTTCCAGGGAGATTTAAAGGCATCATGCTCCAGTGATACGTACATACACATGTCAAAAGCAGCACGACTCATAACAGCTAAATCTTGGAACAACCCATTTTCCCATCAAAAGACAAATGGATAAAGGAAAGGTGCTCTCTATACATAATGAAATACTTCTTGGATACAAAGAGGGATACATGTGAGTCTTTTGTAGGGAAATGGATGTTAAGTGAAATAAATCGGACACACAAGCTTAAATATTGCATGATTCCTTCTTTTATGAGAAACCCAAAATATAAATGAATTAATGAGCCAAAGAAAAGACAGTAATAGGAAATATGGAAATAGCTCTTTTGCTAGTGAGAAGAAGACCAAAAGATGGAGAGAGGGGGAGGCAGTGGAGAGGAAAGAAAGGTAAAAAGAATCCAGGCGTTAACGTACCTGCACCAACTCCCCACAGTGAATGGTACATTCTGTGCTGCAAACATGTAGTGATATAAAGCACAATAATCCAACTATAAAGTCATAAAAATCATAAGAAGATATTTTGATGATGATAACTATGTGCAAAGCATTCAACATCATAATCCCCTGGGGGCATGCAAATGAAAACCACAGTAAGAAATAATAACATACTAAAGTCACTGATGACAAAAAGAATGGTGACACAAAATGGTGGTGAGGACTCAGGGTAAATAATCACTGCACTATGGTAGTAGGAACAGTAACCTTCCAAAAATTTAAATAAAACAAGCTTAGCAGTTCTGAAGAATAAAATTTTACTGTATAATATTGATTTTATTTCTATCTTTGAACAACAAAATCTTGAAGGTGGAAAAAAATTAAAATACTGTTTAAACCAAGATTAAAATGGAAAAATTCAGGCATAACTTTTAAATGATCAAAATTTGCACAGTAAAAAATACAAAATACTTCTGAAATTTCAGTCATGATTATATGGAAAGTTGTAATAATCTTTAATCAAGGATTCAGTACTGTCATGATAACATTTTTTCCTAAATTTACCAATAGCTTAAACACATATCAATTACACGCACTCTAGGGGTTAGTGTTTCACTGCTGGGACTAAACAACTGTTTGTGTAATTTAAGAGGAGGGGTGCTTTGGGCTCATATATTCAAGGCCTTCAGTGTATGGCTGGCTCCAACGTAGGAGCATGCTGGAGGAAGGATTTCATCACAAACTGCTCTTTTACCTAATGACAGCCTTGCAAGAGTTGGGAGGAATGATCGGAAGCAAGACATGGCCCCCAAAGACCTGCCCCCATGAGCCACACAGACACTTCCGGGACTGTGCTCTTCCACAGTGTAGATTGATATAAAGAAAGTATATGAACCATAAAAATAGTTTATAAATAGACCTGAACATGTTATACAGCCAATTGATTTTTCAACAAATTATTGAAGTAATTCAAGGAGGAGAGAATAATCTTCCTAAAGCACCATAGTGAAAGATTTGGTGCTAAGGAAGCTGGGAACCCACATCCAGAAGAATGGCATCATGAAGTTCTAGTTCCATTTTTTTTTAAGTCATTTTGTTTCTCTTCTACTCTTCCTATCTGAAAGACCTCTCAGCAGTTATAAATCAACTCAATCAGGATGAAGAAATTGAAACTGTAGGACAGAATTCCTCCAAATAGAAATTACTAGGAGAAAAGCTAAAGGAAATGCTTCAAGACTTTGCATTAAGTTCTCACTTTTTAAGCCACACCCAAGAGCACAGAAAACTAAAGAAAAAAAGAAATACGTGGGACTATTTTAATCTAAAAAAACTTCTTCAAGGCAAACAAAATAATAGAAAGAAGAGATAAACTAAAGAAAAGGATAAAATATTTGCAAAGTATATATCTGGCAGGGGTTCATGTCTAAAATAGAAAAGGAAAACAGAAATTTAGTAGAAAGGTTTATCTAACCTGATTTCATAGTAAGCAGTGGGTCTAAGTAGACAGTTCCTCAGAAAGAAACCCACAAATGGAT
>PVIR01005898.1:0-69331 GCA_004026965.1 Petromus typicus
GGGGGGAGCAGCTGACCAGCCCTTTCCCGCGGTCGGAGGCTGCAGCCTCCTCTACCCCGGTCAGAGAGGAGGACACGGCAGGGCTTGCGTCCGAGCTCCAGGAAGGGGAGCCACAGCGCTCCCTCCGCCCTGCTGGCGGCCACAATTCTCTCCTGCTGCTGTGTAACCAGCTACCCTACAACCCAGGGCTTAAAACGACTGCAGCCTTTCCACAGGTCGGGGATCTGGGCTGACGTTCTGGACACCCCTCTCAGTGTCCGGAGCCCCAGCAGACAATGGACGGGGTTCAGGGGCACCCAAGGCCCACATGTTCTACTGGCACTGGCTGTTCGCAGACATGGGCCAAAACCAGAACACCTCCCTGCACGGCCAGGTGCCCCGAGCGCCAGGCAGGCCTGCATTGCTGCTGTGGGTCAGTGGCTGCTGGAAGTCAGGAGGCGTCACTTCCTCGCCTTCTTTCTCAGCCACCAGGTCTGAGAGTTGCATCCCACAGTGGGGAGGTGCCCAAGCTGCCCTCTATGGACTTCTGCTTCTCAATTGCCACGCTTCAGTGGCACATTTGCCCTTACTGATGCCACCAGAGGCCCAGGCTTCAGACCCGGCCAGCACAGCACAAGTGACAGCTTCACCCTCTGCCTCCCTCAGTGCCCACAGCCCTTTAGCTGAGCTGAGCCCTAGATCCCTCCCCAGACACTGACAAGGTGCCAAAGGGAGGGCCAGCTTTGGGCAGCTACCTGGAGGGACGGGGCTGGACAGAGAGGCGAGGGTCGGGGCAGAGCCCAGAAGGGTGGAGGGGAGCCTGCCGTCACGTCTTCAGTGGCTGCCAACACCCACACTTTTCTGTCGCCTTGCTCCACACGAGATGGGCAGCCTGGCCGCAGGGGACTGGAGGGCGGCCGAGGGGCAGGCCGGACGCTCTGAGGCAGGCAGAGTGGGCTGATCCGCACCTTGTGCTGGTCCTGGGTGGAGAGGAGGGAACCAGACAGCTGTGACCTAATAGGAGTGGAGGCAGCGGGCCCCTCCGGAGCAGGAGGATCCGGGACCCGGCACAGCAGTCCCAGGCAGGCAGGGAGCTGGATCCGACCCAGCACCAGCGGGGCAAGGTGGGAACAGGGGTCAGGCTGGAGCAGAGGCCACTCATGCCACTCAGGTGTCCCAGCCCCGTGTGCGGGAGGATGTGGGTAGCCTGAGGAGCCTGGAGGATCTGGTCCTGGAGCCAGAGGAGAGGAGGGAGTTAGCTCAGATCCACTCTGATCAAATGTCAACCCAACTGTGCTCATAAAAAATAGTACTCGGAGCCTTGGGGAGGAGCCCACTGCAATTGTCTGCTCACCCTAGGCCGATCCTGGGCAAGAACTGAGACACTCGGGGGCCACATGGGCCTGTGCGGTGTGGGGAGCCCATGGGGCAAAGCCAAGCCAGGAAAGGCAGCCTGCTGCTCGGGGCGGCCGGAGGCTTCCTCCCCTCGAGCTGAGCGCGATGCCCCTGCCTGGCATCGGGCTGTGTCTAGACCAAAAGACAAGGCCCGGTGGGCACAGCAGCACCACACTAGGGTGGCCAAGCCAGGTCTAAAATTCACTGTCATAGGCAGACAGCATCATAGGGAAGGAGCTGAGGTGTCCACAGCCAGTCTGCAGGACACAGCCTGGCAGAGGACAGGGCCCGTCTGGGAGCTGGCAGTCTGGGCACCAGCCCCTCCTGGTGTGTGCCCCGCTCCAGGCCATCTGAGGGGACAGACAGTCCTATGCAAACCAAGGCCCAGCAACTGCCAGGCCTGGGGCCACAGGCCCTGACCAGGCTCACAGGGGTGCAAGACAACACCAGAAATGGGTGGTAGTGCAGGGCCCATTTTGCGCCCACCCTGGAGACTGCCTGGTCTGGTCCTGCTCCTCTGCCCGGCACACAGACCCAGGAGAGCATGTGAGCACGCCCAGAGCTCCCCGGCCTTGCTCGCCCATGGTGCCCAGATATGTGGGCACCAAGTGCCCCAGAGATGCCACGAACAGTTGAGAGGGGGAGCCGCTCTCTCCTCCCCACAGAGGATCACAGGCCTGGCAGTGCCCTCTGGGTCACCTAGTCAATTCCTTTCCTTTTCTTTCCTCTCTCGCATTCTTTTTATCGCTGCTGTTGTTTGTTTTTGCGTCTCTGTCTTTTTTTCTGGCATCAGGAATGGAACACAGGACCTTGCACTGCCAGCAGGCACCGCACCACTGAGCTAAATCCCGGCCCTCTCATTCTTTTTAATTCTTTGGTACTAAAGATTGAATCTAAAGCTTCACTACACCTTTAAACTGAAAAAATTTATGTTTTCAAGTGCACTTAGAACAGACCAGCTGCTGCTGGCCCAGCGGTGCTGGGCCCCTGGGCCGCGTGGTGTCTGGCTCACACAGCTTGCCCTCCTGTGCCAGGGTGTGAGTCCAGCAGGAGGACGGACACATGCCAAGGGCAGAGTGGAGGCCAGGAAGGACAGAGGAGAGGGACAGACAGGGCCCGCTGTGGGCAGTAGGGCCCTGGAGGCGGGCAGAGCTGCAGGGGCGCCTGGAAGGAGCAGCAGCCTTTGGAACTGGTAAAGGAGGGAGGTGGGCAGTGCCAGGGAGGCGCAGAGCGGCCCGGCACAGGGCTGCAGTGGGACCTCAGCACCACAGGGAGCCACGGAAGCCTCCAGAGCCGAGGGTGCCCGGTCAAGGACCAGTGCGGAAGCACGGCGGGAGGGGACGCCCCAGAGCTTCCAGAGAGGCGAAAGCACAGACAAGAGGAACCTGGAGAAGGTGCCAGGAGCGGAGGTTCAGGGCAGGGTGGGGGCTGTCTGGGGAGGACCTGTGTTGGTGCTGTTTCCGAGTGGGCAGCTTGGGGGCAGGTTGCCTTTAGGGTCAGGCACAGCCCTGCTCTCCCTCCCAGGGAATCTGCCCTGGGCTGTATCTGGTGGGCACAGGGCTCCAAATGTAGCCCAAGAGCTGAGCACAGAGCAGCAGGGCCCAGGCTGGCAGCATTGAGATGGATCCCGAGGAGATAAATAACTTCTTCCTTCAAGTCATGGGAGTCGGGTCATGTGCGTCAGCGACAAGAAAAACGAGCGTGGGCCGGGGATTCAGCTCAGTGGTTCCAGCACCTGCCTTACAAGCACAAGGTCCCTAGTTTGATCCCTGGTAACCACATACCACAATGCTGGGCACGGAGACTCACGCCCACCAGCAACCAGTACCACAGACCACAGTGCCGGGTGTGGTGGCTCACACCTGTGATCCCAGCACTCGGGAGGCAGAGGCAGGAGGATTGCTGTGATGGGAGTTGGAGGCTGAGCTCAGGGCCAGCCTGAACCACAAAATGAGACCTTGTCTCAAAAAAAAAAGAAGAAGACCAAGTAACAGCAGCAGCAGGCGAGGGGGCCCTGAAGCCCAGCCCAGCCAGCACAGCCCTGTAACCAGCTCCAATCCGGTGGCCTCCATCCAGGAGGCTGAGTCACTCAGAGTGCTATGGTGGTGGAAACAGCCTGGGCAGGTTGTCAGCGGGATGTCGCTCACTTTCCCACTGTAGGGACCGAAGGCTGACGCCGCAGGCTAATGAAGTTTGTTTTGGCTCAGGGGTCGAGAGGTTACAGCCTGTGGTTGGCTGGCAGGAAGCAGAGAGAAAGGGAGAAGCTGGAGAAAGAACACAACATCCAAGCCCCCGAGAGCTGCCTCCTCTGCCGGGTCCCTCCTCCTACCACATGAGCTCAGCACTGGGTCACAGCACCCAGTGATTTCAATCACATTCCGAGAGCTGAGACCTTGGGGGGCACCCCAGATCTAAACCCTAACGCCAGCAGGGGGGCTAAGGAGAGCGGGCAGTGCCAGGTGGGGGGGGGGAAGTCCAGGGCCATGGAGAGAACAGGGCTGCCCCTCTCTTACCCGGTCCCCAAGCACTGGACCTGCAGAGACGTCCCCCATCCCGAGAGGCACAGCAGTAGGCACCCACAGCGGTGCTGCAGGTCTGCAGACCAGTCCCCTGGCACTGCCCCTACCAGTTCAGGGCCTTAAGCTTCAGCAGAAAGAGGTGGAAGAAGGCTGCTCTGTACAGGTGCATGGTCACAAGGCAGCTGGTGCAGGCCAGGGTCCTCCACCAGCCTGGCCCTTGTACGGGATGTGCAGCGAGGACAAGCCCACACCAGGACCCTGCTAACACACATGGGATCTCGGCTGGGCAGCCATGCCAAGAAGGGCTGAACCATGAGAGGCAAGAGCCAGCAGAGAGCCATGGCTTCATCCCTCCAGGGGCCAGGCCGTTGCCTGTCGGCACTTGGCCCTGGTTATGACTCTGCGCTCTGCTGCTGGCAGCCAGAATGGCTTCTCTGGTGGGTTTCAGACTCACAGCGGTCTTTCCTCTTGGTAGGTACTGCCACCTGGTGGGAATCCTGGACAGAGCACCCAGCTCCCCAGACATCCTGAGCATGGGTGGTAAGTAGTCTCCCAGCCTGGAGGCCCCGCCTCTAGTCTGGCATCCGGTGGGCTCTGCATTGCTCCCTGCTGCCCCTCCACAAGTGACTCCAGGCTTTCCCGGAGCCCAGGGGCAAGTGCCCCTCCCCACCCACACTGTCCTCGTAGCCCCACCAAGACTGACACACAACCCTGGGTCCCGGTTCCCAAGCACTGGACCTGCAGAGACGTCCCCCATCCCGAGGGGGCCCTGCAGGGCTTACACCTGCTGGTCTCCAGAACGCTGGTCGGCTTTATGGGCACGTTGAGATACCTGCCTCCCCCAGAACCTGGAAAGGCAGGTGTGCAGGGGCCTGGATCTGAGGGGGTCAAGCCTTGCAGGGACGGGCTGGGAGAGAGGAGGGAGCAGGGCTTCAGGGGCAAGGAGGACAGGCAGAGACAGAGGACAACACACCGGAGGGCAGCCTGGGTCTACAGTGGCTGCTCGCTAACCCAGTGGTCAGAAACACCCATGTCCCTACTGCCCGAGAAAGGGGCCCCCGGTATCCTGCACAGCACCCAGCTGGCCCAGCCCTGGACTTGGTCTAGAAGCCCCTTCGTCCCCTCCTGCCCACCTGGGACAATGATCTCCAGCTCCAGGACCACTTGAGGGACCTGGAGACAGCAGGGTGTGACTGCTGTAGGGCACAGAGCTGTCCCGGGGCCGAGGCAGCACAGCGTGGTCAGCCCAGGGCTCAGCAGCACGCAGCCCTGTGCCTGCCACAAGCTTCTCAAGTGATGATGATGCTGGAGCCACCTCCAAGGGATGGTTGTGTGCAGCACTGTGGCCTGGCCCCTGGTGGCTGTGGCTGGCCTGTGGCCAGCTCAGGCTGGAGTCCTAGGACATGTGGGCATACAGGGGGCATGGCAGCAAGTCCACAGCAAGACTCAGGCAGGAGCAGATGTGGCCTTCTGTGCTTGGCTCTGCTCCCAGCTCCCAGCTGTCAGGACGAAGTCCAGCCTGAGGCCATGCAAACCCCACCCCTACTGTGTGCAGAACCTGAGCCAGGTGGGCCAGAGGCAGTTAATCAGACATGTGGCACCTGGTATGACAATTTCATTTCTGTCTTTGTACAAGTGACTGACTGGCAGGGGAATGTTGCTGAGCCCTGCAGAGCTACCCTTCCTGCTGAGCTGACCCCTAGAGCCCAGGGAGGGCAGATGCCGGGGCAGGGGCAGCACCCAGGACACCAGAGACAGACTGGTTTCCAGCTAACCACCTCCCCATCCTCCTGATGGTGCTGCAAACAAGGGAAGAGGCAGGGGAGGACTTAGGCCAGAGCCAGGTGCATACAAGACGCAGAGGGAGGACGGGTGAGCACCCCGGGACAGCAGCCCAGCCAGCGCCCTCCTGTGCCCGTGGAGGCCTCCAGGATGGGAGGGCAGAAGCATGCACTCTTACGGAGGGGCCGGGGTTCACGTGGTCTGGGTCAAAGTTGCAGCTCAAAACTCCAGATACTGACCCCTTCTCTGGGGCTCTGGGTACCAAGGCCATAGCAAGGGAGCACCACAGATGTGGCCGGGGCCGGGGCGACTCAGACTTCTGGCCACCAAGGACCAGGGAAGTGTTTCTGATGTTCCACAACTCATGGCTTTGGAAGGCGGCCCCAGGGAAAGGCTGAGGGCTTAAAAAGCATTCCCCCACCAGTGCCATCAGACCAGGAGCCCAGAGACAGTGAAGAAACCACACACGGTCCCGGTCGAATCACTGTTTACTAAGTGCGCAGCCCACTCAGCATCTGGACTCAGCGCCGTGGTAGAGCTGCCCAGATCACCCACACATGTCCCCACCGTGGGCTCCTGCACCCGAGGTTCCCCCTGAAACCACACCGGCCCCTCCTGTGGCGTGGCCTCAGCTTGTCCACGTGGTGGAAATGAGTGTCTCGGCTAATGCGTCAGAAAACCAGCGTTCGTTCCCCGGGCGTCCATCCCTAGAAGATGGACGAGGTGCAAAGTCGAGACCAGTATGCAGGTGGCGACTCATTCACCGAAAGGAAAAGGCCGGGTCCGACCCGGCGCCTGTGGGACGGTGCAGGTGACGTCAGGACGAAGGCATCACGAAGTATTCTTTGGAGCGAGAACAAAAGTGCAAAGACAGCCAAGGCAACAGCGCAGATGGGGAAGCTGCAGCCAGCATCGCGGCCGGGGGCGAGACTGCGATGGATGGGCATGGACGTGGGCCTGGGACACGCGGTGTGCCAGGCCGGACCCAGGCGGATGGAGACAGCCAGCTCGGAGCGCCTCCCTGTGTGACAACTGGCCAGACCCTTCCTGCCTACGCTTGGCTCCTGCCAGACCCCGAGGACCCAGACGGCCCGCCTCAGGGCAGCTCCCTGGGTCTGTGCCTGGCGGGGCTGAGAGCAGGGATCCCCATCAGCACGCGTTAAGGCAACAACTTTGGAAAACCCAGTCCAAGTTGGATGTGCGGCAGTTAGCAACATGCAGTCCTGCCCAGGAGCCTCGGGGCAGAACACACGGTCTGACCCAGGGAGCCAGGGACTATCCCCGCCTCTGCCACACTTGACAGAGTGTCAAGTACAGAATGGTCTCAGGGTGGGCCTGGCCAGACCCACATCCTCAGTCGACCGGGCGCCCAGCAGAGTGGGCCAGCCCCACCTCCACCCCCTCCAGTGCCTCTGCAGACTCAGGGCCCACCTCAGGGGCCCTCCCCTCCTCTGCTCTGTTGCCAGAGCCCCTCCAGGCTGCCTCCTGCCAAGGATGTTGTCCTCATGAGACCACAGAATTCCTGACCCTCAGCCATGCTTACCCCAGGGGGCCCAGAAAGAGTCCCCAGGGGTTGAGGGGCTGCCACCTGCACAGTATCCACGGCGTGCAGAGCGCAGGCCTTCTCCCTGAGCTCTCAGTCCCAGCGTGCTGCCTCTTGCAGGAAGCACTCCCCAAGGTCTCTTCCCTCCTCGGCATCCCGCTGGGCACAGGAGGAGGGAGTCTGGAGCAGCGGAGGACAGCTGGCCCACACAGGCGCTGGGGTGGTGACTCCAGCCTGCAGACCCGATGGGCCCTGCAGCCCCGTCTGCCCCCACCATGTCCTGCACACACAGGAGGGTGGCAAAGGCAGCTGACTACCACATCAGGGGCCTGACCCCAAGCCGTGCAGCCCTGGCCCTGCTGCAGCCATGCCCTCCACGCAGACCCCAGCTCGCCCTGCTCTGCCCAAGGTGCCCAGAGACCTGCACATCTCGCTGCTGCCGTGGGTGCTGGCCAAAGGCCCCTCACCATGTTTGTTTTGAGGGGAGTGGCAGCGGAGGCGACCAATGCCATGTTGCCGGCCTGGCAGCGTGAGGTCCGGGCAGGTTCCTCGGCTCCGCTCCGTGCACAACTCACAGCCAGGTTGAGCATAGCCCAGACATGAACAGGGGCCTGCACATTTCCCAGAGGGCAAGCTGGTCCCCACCAGGCAGCAGAAGGCAGGGTGCGTCCTGCTCCTCTCCACACCCCACCCATGAGCATGGCGCCTCCAGCAAGGGCCGGAAAAGCTCACTGCAAAGTAAAAGAGCGCACGTGGGTAGGGCGGCCTGGCTGGCACCTCGAGAGGGGCCCTTCAGAGGAATGGGAAAAATGAGAACCAAGATGTGACATGTACTGGTACAGACCCTCAATGTTGAATGTGATCCTAATGTGTATATAAAATGTACCAATAAAATCCATTTTTAAAAATAAAATAATTAAATTAGAAAAAAAATGAGAGGGGCCTTTTCAGTGCACAGCAGCTCTCTGACCTCTAGACGGGCTCGAAGAGGCCAGGGTGTCCTCAGCTAGATGGAGTCCTGCAGGCCGTGGCCAGGATGCAGCCTCTGCTGTCCATTTTGCCAAACCACGACAGAGGGAAAGGCTGGCTCTCGCCCTGGGGTGTTCCAGCACAGGACACAGGGTGGACTTTCAGAGGACAGCAGTCAGGTGAGAAAATGCCACGGTGGGCAGGCGGTGCCCGTGTGGAGCAGGCCTCGGGGTAGCAAGGCAGAGCCCCATTGTAAGGAGGGTCCAGCGAGCTGGCCAGTGCCAAAGGCTGCCTCAGTGCAAGAACAGAGCCACTCAGTAGACACCTAGGCCTCCCTGATCTCAGCACAGCCCTCTCTGGGCACTAAGTGGCCACTGGGAAGAAGGCAGCCGGGGTCACTCTGACAAGGTTCCAGGTGGACCCTCTGCCACTTGTCCAGGAGCCCCGGGCACGCTGTGACTTAGCTACCCACGTCCAGCTTTCTAGAACCACTGTCCACTGTCCACCGTCCACTGTCTGTCCAGTCATTATTTTCTTGTGGCTTAATTCGGGAATGCCCAAAGAGCAAAACGTCAGAGACAAAAGGCAGCCGGAGTTGGAATGGGGACTTGTATGCGTGTGTGAGGGCATGCAGGCATGTACATACCATGTAGACTGTGTACTTGTGTGTGCCAACAGCATGCATGTGTGGAAGTGTGCACCTGCCACATGTGTGCACGTGTACTTACACGTGTGGATATGTGTATCTGCTCTGTATGGCCTGTGCACTTGCATGTACCTGTTGTGTGTCACCTGCTTGTCTCCGCATTTCATGAACATATGCGCCTATGCATATGTGCTTTGCACGGGCATGTGTGTAAGTCTATCTGCTGTGTATATCTGTATGCACACACGTGAGCTTGTATATGTATCTGTCATATGTGTGCATATGCGCCTGTGTGTATGAAAGTGTGCATCTGCTGTGTGTGCATGTGAAAGTGGATACTGGCTGTATGTGGTCTGTATGCCTGTGTCCACACGTGTGAGAGTGCATGTGTGTGTGCCTAGGTGAGGGACACGTGCTCTTACACATACCTTGCCTGGAAACCTTTGCCTCAGGGTGGCGTTGGCCCTCAGCACACTTAGCCAAACACACAGCTCAAGAGGGTGCCCCCAAACTCTTAGCCTCCTGCCTGTCACACTTGTTTGTGGGCGGGGACTCCAAGGGCAGTGGACCATTGTGCTGGTCGGGCTGGGTCCAGGGGAACCCCAAGGGAGCTCTTGCCCACTCATTTCCCCAAACAGCCCAAGCCACACTGCTGAGATGTGCGCTTGGCTCCTCCAGGGAATGGAGGTGACGTGGTGTCCTGGCCAATGCTCCCTCCTGATGCTGTGATTTAGCCATAACCCTCTTGGTACAGGCTGAGAAAGACCCACCTGCTGTCCTGCTGGGTTGCCAGGGTTCAGGGGAGACTACCTGCCTACCCTTCTCACACTGCAGAGTTCCGGCCCAGGCCCCAGGCACACCCCAGGGACAGGAGGCACAGATGTGTAGCAGCCGTGCAGCCTGTGGGACAGGAGACAAGGGCCTCCTCCGCCAGCCCCGGAGCCTGAGCTGCCTAACACTCGCCTGGGCCTGGGAGGAGCGGGCTGGGGCTGGCGGGGTGCTCTCAGCTCTGCCTATGGCCCCAGTAAAAATCCCTGTGCCACCACCAAGGGCAAAGGATGACTCAGCCCCTGGGCTCAAACTGTCCCAGAGGAGCATGGCAAGGGGTGACTATGCATCCCGCCATGTCGCCTACATGTAATGGCCAGCCTAGTAGGTGCATTTCACCACAAGGGGACCTCAGCTGCACAGACACTGCTGGTGAGAACCAGGGGCCATGGGGACATATCGGTGCAAACATGGGCAGGGCTTCTAGCCAGTAGCCTGGCAGAGAGGATCCAGAGTGGGACCCCCCAACAGCCAAGGGCATGTGACCCCCGAGACTTTCCAGGTCCTCCCCGGTGGGCAAGATGGACTCTGCCGTGGAGCACAAAGCACCCACATCCTCCTCGTTGGAACAGACTTCACCTAAGTGCTGTGAGGCAGCCTGCCTGGTGGAGGGCTCCCTGTGGGTGCTGGCTACTGCAGGGTTCCTGGCCCTCCACCATTCAACACCATCACACAAAGGACCAACAACCTAGGCCGAGCCTGGAGGGGCACAATGGGGCTCTGCCTGCACTCAGTGATAAGCCCATGACCATCCACAGCTGGCCACTGAGTAGTCCAAGGTGCCCAGGGTGGGAGGGACAGAGAGCTTCCTGCTCACAGGGCCCAGGATGAAGGACAGGTATCTCCAACTCCCAAAACACCTGAGGCTCAGCCAAGGGCCCCTCAGTGGAGATAAGCAGCCTGACCAATCCGGTCCAGCAGAAAGGATCTGCAGCTAAGGACAGCTGAGCTGGCACCTAGAGGGCTCCTTGGTAGTGACTACACCACGTCACCTTGCCTGGGTCTGATGGGGATAGGTCGGGGGGGCCAGGAAGTGCCCTAAGGACAGTCCAGATGTGCCTGTGAGGCGACTTGCAAGGTGCTGGTCGCAGCCTGGGTGACCAGCACCTGGCCAAAGCGTCAGCAGAAAGGGGGTCGCTGCCCAAGCCTTCTGCAGCTGGGAAGTACTGGCTCTCACACAGCCAAGAGGGCCAGACCAGGGCAGCTGGGGCCTCCAGAGGCCCTTTCAAGAAGAGGCTGCAAGCCAGGCCCTCAGAGGCCCCAGGAGGCTGAGATAGGACGGTGCCGGGCCACTCTGACACCCAGGGCCTCAGCTCTTCCTCACTCCGAGGCAAGGGTCCTGAGCCTGGGGCAGCTCCCATCCAAAGGCCTGCAGGCCTCAAAGACAGAGAGGGGTGCTGGCTGGCAGCTCTCTGGCCACGCTGCAGGGCAAGGGATCCTGCCCAGCCGCACACACTCACAGGTGGCAACTGGGTGGTGCCTTACTGGGGACAATCAGGAACAGATGGACAAGTGGTCGGGGCAAGGATGGTCCGTGCCCAGTGGTTTGCTACTTCGAGAGCTACCAACCCAACCTGGGACCCCCCGGCCTCAAGGATGGCCACCACAAGACGGACTGCCCTCGCCGCCACCCTCCTCGAGCCCGCCCGAGCCCACACCCCCACCAGCTGTGTGCCATTATCACTCTGTCCTTCTGCGCAGCACGACGGCCCCCGAGCAGCCTGGGTAGAGCTGGCCATGTTTCACGGGTGCCCCTCCAGCCCCTGTGTGAAAAGGAACTTCTGCAAAGTGACACTGCATGAGCCCTATGGGCACCCGTGGGGGCCAGGCCGCCAGTGCCCCTTACCACCCTCAGCACTACAGGAAAGGCCCAGAGTGCTCCGGCCACAAACCAGAAGGCAAAGTTGGGGCGGCACAGCAGGGGCCACATGACCTCACTTCCTGGGCCCCGCCCAGCCCACGTCACCAAAGGGGCCCTCGCCCGTGGCGGAGCGCGGCGGCGGCCCACAGGGTGTGCAGAGGTCCGAGTCTGTGTCGGACTCGCCCTCTGCGATGTAGGGCCTGACCTTGGCGCACGGGGCCACAGCCGCATAGCAGCTGCTCAGTGCGTCCAGGTTCTCCTTGGACTGGGAGATGCTAAAGCCGCTGAAGGAGCGCTCCAGCTCCTCGTGGTCCACGGACGGGATGGAGATGGATGTGTCGCTGTCCCGCAGGGCGCCTTCGTGGGGCCGGCAGGCCGGGGCATCCTCCAGCCTCAAGAACTCTGTGCTGGCCCTATTGCCCCCACTATAGGCCGACAGCGACCGCTCATGTGCAGGCGGTGGCGGGATGCGGACCAGTGAGCTGTGGTCCCCCACGGGGGAGGTGCCGTGGCGCTGGTGGCCCTGCTGCTGCCACGACGTGGACGGTGGGCACTGGGCAGGGGGTGCCACAGGGGGCGCTGAGAAGTTCCTCTGGCCAGTGGAGCTGGTGGAGCGGACGATCTTGATGATGCAGCCGTGCTTGTCCACATGCTCCCTGCTATCTTCGGGGCTGTGGTAGGGTGGCGCAGGCTCCGGCTCCTTCGCCCCAAAATAGGCCTCCGTCTCAGTAGGGGGGATGCCCATGCGCTGCATGTAGATGTTCACCAGGAAGTCCAGCTTCTTCTCCATGGACAAGACCTACAAGAGGGGCAATGGCTGGACTGGGCTCTGGGGGTCCTGCTTGGCTTCTGACCTTGACACCGACCCCTAGACAAGGGTCTGTGCCACCATCTCTGCTGCCCCAGAGAGCGCAGTGGGGAGGACAGCAGCAGACTAGCCAGGCGAGATTTCAGCAAGTTCCAGGTTGGATAACCTGCTCTCAGGGACCCGCGAGGGTAAGGCTAGCTTCACAGATGCCCACCCAGGGCACAGAAAAGCACATGAGCCAGGGGCAGCTCACCAGGCACTGCTGCCCCGTCAGCGTGGACAAAGGTGGACAAAGTGTCCAGCTGGGCAGGCCCTCCCACCACGCCCACCCCAGCCCAGGCCCCTGAGCCTCTCCTACCTGCTTCTCCACCTTCCCCAGCCGGCCCATCATACTCGGGTCCTCTGGAAGCTCCGCCTCCACCGGGCCCTTGGCTCGGTCCTTGTCCGTTATTGCTGGGCCCCGTCCTACAATCTGGTCCACTCTACCGGGAACAGAGACCCGGCCCCAGGCATGAGTTTGGGAGGATGTGGCAAGGCCCCTGCCCCTTCCTGCTGGGCCAGCCCACAGCCCCCCAGAGATGGGCTCCAGGCCCAGCCCAGAGCCGACCTGAGGGGCAGCAGGTGCCAGAAGGGCACCGGTGCCTGGAGCTCTGGCCCTTCCTGTGGACACCCTGGGTGGGGCCTGTCTCTTGGTGTTCTGTTTTGGGGAGTCAGGCACATTATCGAGGCGTGAAGTGCAGGCCCCTCCCACCGTGGGTCTGCCGTGGCCCCCCACAGTAGCGGGACTCACCACCCACACGCCACCCAGTGCCCTCTCTCCCACAGCAAACAAGCCAAAGAAGGGTCGTGCGGTGCTGGGCATCGGCCACCAGAGCCCTTGCCCTCCCCACCTCTGAGCTTTACTCCTGAGTAATGAGCCCACAGGCCCCACACAGGGACACTTGGGTGTCTGCGGCAGCGACCACAGAAGCAGGGAGGCGGTGAGGCTGTAGCTCCATGCACAGAAGGGGGAGGAAGGCAGGACACAGAGCCGCTCAGGGCACACCGGCAGGACCACAGGGATGAGCCCGTGGGGCGCACTCGGGAGTGAGGGTGCCGCCCACTCGCATGCAGAGTGCATCCTACCACGTTCACACGGGTGCAGGTGCAGAGCCCAGCGCAGCTGCCCTCAGAGGAGGCCGTGGGCACCGATGCCAGTGAGAAGGAGGGGAAGGCTGCGAGCAGAGTGCATACCGGCTATCCCAGGTACTCACGAGTTCAAGGCCTGCCTGATAACTGAGTGAGAGCCTATCTCAAAACTTCAAAAGGGCTGGGGATGTTGTTCAGTGATCTAATGGCCCTGAGTTTAGTCCCCAATGCTGGGAGAAAGAAAGACGAGAAGGGAGCTGTCCCTTCGTGCCTGGGGCACAGAGCTCCCAACAGAGCAGTGGGCAGGGTGTGTGGGCAGGGAGCCCAGCAGGGCCGGAGAGTCACAGGACTGGCTGCGAGGCCACCCACTGGATGCAGAGGCCCTGAGCAGAGGCTCAGCTGCTGGCAGAGACCAGCTCTGAGGCTGTCCTCCCTACTCTGGGACCTTGACGCTCTTACATGAAGCAGAACAGATTCAGATCCGCATTAGCCATAGCAGCCTCTTCATGCTCCTCCAGGCCCCATGCTAGACTCATGCACTCCAGGAGGGACAGGGAGGCTGCTGCTCCAAGCAAGTGCTGTGGCAATGAGAGGGGAGGGCTCTCCAGCGCTCGAGGGTCCACACAATCCAGGCACAGACGCGCAGCACCTTCACCCCTGCCACATGACGGGCGCCTGCCTCAGGGTGCTGCTAAGTGTCCAGGACAGGGTCTTCTCAGGACCCCAGGCTGGCTCCTTCCCTCGGGCTCCAGCTGGGGAATTGCACTCGCTCCCCATGAGGGTCAGGTTGTCCCTCCAGCCCTTCCCTGTGACCCTGTGTCCCTGCTGCAGTGGTCGGGAAGTCAGACACCCTCCCACCTCCTCCAGCGAAGTCCCTGGGGGATGGGCTTCTAGGCCTGGGGGCAGCAGACTCGGGCACTGTCTGGAAGAGCAAACACAGCCCTGCCACCTCCCGGGATCCCTGTCACGGGAAGAGCCCCTTGGCCTCGTGGGCAGCAACCCTGTCCCAAGGGGCTGGGCAGAGGCCATGCTTACCAGCTACCCTAGCACCCTGCGCTGCCCAGATCCTGCTGCCCTTGAGCTACCAAGCAGCCCGAGTCTGCCCTTTCCCTGCTTGCTCTGGGGCTCTGTTCTCCCTGGGCTATCAGGCTTGCCGGAGAAAGGGGACAGTGATCTGGCGGCCCAGGGGAAGGTAGAAGGCTTGAAAATTCTGGGTAAACCACGGCAAAGCTTGCTTCCCCACTGCCTGGGCCCTGACCCCCAATTCTGCTCATCAGCTGGTGTGGGGGAGACTAATCTTCCTTATAGCATACTAATTATGACAGCAACTTGGAACACTAGGAATCACTCAGAGCCAGCTCAGGGCGGATGCTGGAGGGACTTTCTTACTTAGGCCGCAGAAGACGCAGGAGGCAGGCGCTGCCCTCTGTACCCCAAGCCCGAGGAGGGGCCCTGGGAAGTGGTCCTCACTGCTCCAACCTACACCCATGCCAAGGCCAGGCCAGGCATGTGGTAAGTGCAAGTCAGCAAGGGCAAGCACCCAGGGGGCCAACAGAGGGCATACAGGTGCAGCTGGACAAACAATCCCCTGGTGGCCAGTAATACCTTTTGCCTCTGCCCCAAAGCTCAGCCTGCAGCCGGACACCATGAAGACGCCCAGCCCAGAGGCAGGGCTTCCCCAGTGGTGGGGCTACAGCACCCTGGTGAGGAACAGCCTTCTCCCTAGCAGTGTCCTCATGGGGAACCTGGGCGAACTAGGGAGCTGCGTCATGTGGCCTGGAGCGAAGGGGCCGGCCATTCACAAAGACAGGCCAGGAGGAGGTGCTGTGTCCTGACCTAGGTGAGTACTGGGGTGACTCTCTCGAAGGGGCCGTGGGTCCTTTGGTGGGGTGCTTCTTGTGCCGGGGAGTTGAAGGGGGTGGGGGGCCCACAATCATATCTATCCTGGCAGCATAAACAAGAAAAGAGACAGCAGCAAAATATACCATGAAGCACCTCGAAGATCACTGGACACACACAGAACAGGAACAACCCAACTTCATAACAGTAGCTCTCCTGGGGGAAATGCCGCTCTCAGCGGATGCTGGGTGGCTGGCCCAGGCCAATCGCCCTGGGGCCTGCCAGGCCTCTCCCTGTCCCAGGCTGCGTGCCACTGGGCCTAAGCCCGTTGTGGGCCAGGCTGCAGAGCACACAGGTGCTCAGGACATAGCCAGGAAGCCAGGAACAAAGTCTCGAGGGGTCAGCTGCAGGGCCAGCGGACCGTGTCAGGCTGACCAAGGTGGGCAATTTGCTTTGCTGTTTCAGATAGAACAGGGAGTCAAGGGAAATGGGGGGCAGAAGACCCTGCCGAGCTGGAGAAGGGCTACGGTGGCCAACTGGTGAGGTGGAAGGGGCGAGTCTCCCTCCCCACCCCCCATGTCCGGCCTCTGCTCCACCCAGGCCGGTGAGAGGCCACAGCTCACGCCCAAGGAGAGGCAGCAACACCTCACTGGCCCCAGCTCTGGGAGGTCTGAGTGGTCCCTGCCCCTGCACCTGGAGCCACAGAGGCCCCTGACGGCCATGTGCTCCTGACAGGCACCACGGACACACACATGAGCATGTTCTTGTGGTGTGTGCCCCCGGTGCCAGACTAGAGCATGATCTTGGACTTGAGTGTGTGTGTGTGCACAGGTATACACATCAGCACGTGGGGGCACATGTGTATAAGTGCATGTGCTCAGGGCCTTGTGTATGTGTGGTGCACGCACGTGATTCTGGATAGACCAGTCCAGCTCTCACACAGAAGAGCGGGTGGGGACTCAGCCACTGCTGCCCAGTGCTCATTCTGCTGCCTGCTCAGGAAGGCGACCCGCAGTGGGGCCATGGAGCGCACGCTGTGCTCTGGGAAAAGCAGTACAGGAGCACGACTGCTGTCTGGCAGGGCCACGGGAGCCCTGCAGCTTCCTCCTAAACATAAACTCCAGTCCCAACACACATGCACACATGTGCACATGTGCACATACACGTGTGTGCATCAATTCACTTGTGTGCATGCATGGCACGGCACACAGGCGCACGTGCACACACCTACACACCATGCGCACATGCACGGACACACATGTGCACACACATGCACGGACACACACAAGACCCATCCACACACGCGTGCATGTGCACACGTATGTGTGAGCACACACACCCCAGTGTAGGTAGACAGGGAGAAAAAGGAAGACACAAGAGAAATATTACAGACACACTGTGAAGACAGGGCCGAAAGCTAACGAGAAGCCAACACGGGGTCACAGGAGGTCCCAGCCCTGATACTGCCCCTGCCCTGCACCCTCACACAGGCCGGGGTACCCGCCTTCCCACACCAGCCAGCACCAGGTGAGGGGCTCTTGCCTGGACTGCAGGCTCTTGATGCGGGACAGCATGTCCAGATGTCCAGCTGAGTACTGCTCAATGACATCCATCACATCATATGGCCGAAGGCTCTCCTTGAACTTCCGCTTGGACACCAGGAACCGCATGACACTGGGGGATGAGGGGAGTTCTGAGCTCCAGGCAGAGGCTACCCAGCCCAGGCCAGCTGGGTCAGGCCCAGGCCTGGGCTGCCCCTCTGTGCATCTCTGATGAGTGACACCCAGGGGAGGCCTGTCCTCGTCAGGGTCGCCACTGCGCTGACGTCACTCTAGCGCTCAGCCTGCAGACAGACCTTCGTGCACCTGCGCCGGCCGGTGCAGGGACCTGGCTGTGCACCAGCAGGCTCTTCCTTTGAGTGCCTGATGCCGGGCATGATGCACAGCCCAGCTGACCCCTCAGGGGCTCCCTGCCCTCTGGGAAGGGGGTTGGCCGCGGGGCACCCTCAGGCCATGCCTGCCAGTGACCCCACACAGCCAGCGGTCCTGGAACCGTGAAGACCCACGGCACACGGCTCTGAGGGCGCCGGGCAGGGCTGGCTCACCACACAGCTCGGATGCTGACTTTCAGTCCAGGCGCCAGGTCCTCAGTCACAAACTCGCAGTTACAGCTCTTGTTGTCCTCCACGATGTCCTCCCCGGGGAGACTCGCTTCTGGGGGAAGGGGGTGCAGGCTATGAGCCAGCGCTCCCGGGCTAGGCAGAGCGGACGCCCCATGTTCTGCAGCCTGGAAAGGCAGCTGTGGGGGCTTAAAAGTGCACCCCGTCACAGAAGACCAGCTGGCCACAGCGACGTCCACCCACACACGACAGTGCTCCACCAAGAAAGAAGCAGGGCCCTGCCCCAGCGCAAGGGGCCCTTGGAGCACCATGCTCAAGGGGAGGAGCCAGCACCGGGCCCCGCAGCACACTTCGCTCACGTAGGACCCGGGACAGGGCCGGGGCTGGGGAGGGGAGTGGGCAACTGCCGTGGACCAGATGATGAAAATGCTCTGGACCCAGGCGGAGAAGATGGCTGCAAACACTGAACGCGTGAAGCCCACTGAATGTAACTAAAATGTCTAATTTTATATCAATTTTGACTCAGAGAAAAAGGAAAGGGAGAGACTCCCTGTCCAAGAAGCTGCCACGTGTGTCCTGCAGCCAGTGCTGGCATCTCTCCCCAGCAGCTGCCTGGTGTTAGGGCGGCAGCACCGCTCTGGACCCACCTTCTGAGTTCTGCCGGGATGCGGCACCCTTGATGCGGAAGGCCTGGCGTGCACGGCTGCGGTCCCCGAAGCTCCAGCTCTTGGGCACCTTGCTTGGGCTGTCTTCGAGGCTCTGGTCAGCACTGGGTGACCGCCGGACAGGCTGGGCCTGAGGAGACCCCTTCCCCTTGGCAGCCACGCCGCGGGGGCTGGAGAAGACACGATCTTTCAAACTGACCTTCTGACTGCTCCCACAAGAACCAACAGACAGGCGGGTGGACAGACAGACACACAGAAAAACAGCGAGAGAAGTCACTCTAGATAGAGCACGGACCGTGTCTGCTCACGGCCGACGCTGCCCCACGAGACAGGAGGGAGACGCAAGTCCAGAGGGTGACCAACCAGGCTGGGGGCTCGGGGCCACTGCTTGGGTGAAGCGTGGGGTACAGAGGGGGTGGCCATGCCTGAGAGGAGATGGCCACGGACTCAGAGCCCGTCCCACAAGCACCACAAGGTGCCAGGCCCTCTCATGCCATCTTGCCAGCCCCCTCAGCATGACACACAGGAGTGTGGGCTATTCCCTGGAACCTTCCATCTGCACTGTGCCAGCCACTTCCCTGGCAGTCCTTCCACTGCCTCCAGGCGACCCTGTCTCTGCATCCCCTGGCCCACGGCTGGGAGAGGCTGGGCTGCAGCCAAGGCCTGCCCAGCAGCCCCAGCCTCTGACAGACCCGGGAGCTGCTGGCCTCTCTGTGGGCTGCTGCTCAGCACCGGCCCACGGCCATGAGCCCCTCCCCAGGACAAGTCTGGATAACTCACACTGCTGCTTCCTCAAGGACGACAGGGAAGGGGCAGCTCTCGTCCCAGGCTCTGCCCGGGCAGGAGGAGGGGCTACAAGACAATGTCTTTGCCCCAGGGTTCTTTCCAGCCAGGCCTCTGCTTTCTCAAATGCCCCCACATTTGTTAATAACCATGGAGATGGCATTAACACCCTGAGTTTGCCAGCTCCAGTGTCCTCCAGGGAGAAGGAGAGATAGTCCACGACTGGGCTGCTCCAGACACAGTGGCCTCCACCCTCCAGTCTGTTTAGGAACATCAGGCCTGGATCCAGCCACTCACAACTCTGCCATCACCCCAGAGAACGGCAGGTCTCTTCTGAACTAGAAACACACGCCAGCCGCGCTGGAGCCACTGATTTCTCACAACTGCTTCTGGGCAGAGCCAGAGGTCAGCCCCAGATCCAGAGAGACCTGGTGGGTCTCAGAGGCTTCTCCAAGAGGAGTTCCAGTGCCCATGTCCCTCAGTAACGCCCCAGGTCCCACCCAGGACCACAGCCAGAGGGCCACATTCAGCAGAGAGTGCAGAGGCAACCATCACAGAGAAGAGCAGCCACAGCAGACACCGCGGACAGGGCTGATGTCCTGTCTCGCCCCTCCCCAAAGACGTAGGCAACTGCAGAGACGGTCTGCACCTGCTGGGTCTCTGAAGAAGAGAAAGTGCAAGAAAGGGAGCTTTGGTACCAGTGGCCTGCGCATGGAACTCTCCTGAGATGGAGGACAAGGGACCCAAACAGACCCTGTCCTGGGAGCATCGAGGGGCGGCAGCCTCTCCTTCCATGGGATGCGGGTGGACAGAAGCCAGGGACACCTCGAGACCAGGCGACCTCCCCATTCCCATCCGGACAGAGACCGCAGACATGGGGCCACTTGATCAAGGCTGTGGTGGCTCTTGTCCAGCTCAGGGGAGGCCAGCTCTGGAATGCCCTTTCTTTGGGCTCCTCCGCCATCACGTGACCATTCAGATGGTCCCTCCCAGCCCGTCCTGGGGCAGCTCTAGGACACGAGGGAAGCTCAACTCCCTAATATCACCCCAGATCCCATCTCCACCCTCAGCAATGACAGAAAAGAGGAAAGGGAAGACAGTCACTTCTTTCTGAATCAATCCTGTGCAGTAAAACCAGGCCACTCGGCCTGAATTCAACCATGAGGTCACCTCCTCCTGCAGCTTCTGAGTGCTCATGGCCCTAAGCGTTCACAATTAGGAAAGGTGGCCATCGAGAGTGACATCACAGCCTGCCACACCAGGCTGGGCAGCGATGGCACCAACAAGTCAAACCCATGACCTTGTGCCAGGCCAAGAAGGCAGACAGAGCTGCATGGGGGACTGGAAGTGAATTCAGGGTCCCTCCAGGACAGGAACTCTAACGCCACCTGTTCCTGCTTCTCGCAGGCTGCCTTGCCAGCCCACCATGAGAGGCATCAGCCCAGCTGTGCCTGAGCCACAGACCCACACGTGGTCACCTGGGGCCACAGCAGATGCCAAGCTGCTAGGGAGGGCACTGCCATGCCAGCCCTCAGGCTCTCCTCCCAGCGAGACTGCAAGGGAGTTCCTGCCACAGGAGTGAGCGGCCCGACCAGTCCTTAGCCAGGCTGCCTCAACTGCAGGGCAGTCTGTCACAGGTCAAATGACTGGCATTTACGAGGCAGGAGCAGGCTCGGGCAGAACCAGGGAAGAGGTGGGCCCCAGCCTCTCCTCAACCTGTCTCGCTCCCTGGGGCGAAACTCAGAGGAGGACGTGCCACGAGGTGACCCTCAGCCTGGCCAGCACGCAGGGGACAAGCGCAGCGATGCAAGGAACTGCCCACCCGCACTGGGCCAGTGGTGCCCAGAGAACAAGAGGGCATCCCATCAGACTGCACACAGCAGGGCAGAGCCTGGCAGTGCTCTTCTGGCCCCACGCTCCCAAACCTTTCAGTCCCCGAGCAGCCTGACATCAGCCCTTGCCCCAAGGATTCAGCCTGTGGCCAGAAGCACTCTGGACACACACGCTGCCCAGGCAGCAGGGCCCAAGCAGGGACCCGCCCTCTGGAGCTGTAGCCAGCTCTCCGAGTGCCTGCCTCAGGAAAACACAGGCAGCAGGGGCAACCCTGCAAGGCCCTCTCCCAGCAGAGAAGGGTCTCGAGCATGCACAGATGCAGAGGCACAGCATGCTGCTGGGCACCAGCTCACAGCATGCACAGGGCCAGGTGCGCTCCCACCCGTGGGCACTGTGCAGCTGCGGGGATGGGGACCCAGAGGCAGGGCCCCCCGAGCAAGCAGGAGATGCCTCCACACACCCGATAGCAGACAGGGGGCGGGCAGGTGTGGTCAAGGTGCAAGGTTCGGTGGGCCTTTCCACCATCTTGTGTCCAGTCTGCCCTAAACCAGGCCAGTAAGTCAGGGGGCCGAGGCCTCAGGCTTGGGTCTGGGGTGTCTCAGGAGCCCAGCACACGGAAGCACACGACGAGCTGCTTCCCGTGTGAGGTGCTGGCTAAGGAAAGACCTCAGTGCCTAGTAGAGGTGCCAGACTGACCAGTCCTCCAGGAATCGCCCCCTGACTGGTAGTATCGTGTTTTCATAGCAATAAAACCGGGCTCTGGCCAGAGCCTGCCTCAGCAGCAGCAGCAGCAGCAGCAGCAGCAGCAACAGGGGCGCCCCCGTGTGGAGGAGGAGTGCCAGGCCGCAGAGCTGGGGGCGCTGGCCGGCTGGTCAGGAACCTCTAGTAAGCAAGGAGGGCGGGAGCGTGCAGCGGGGCGTCCGTCCGTGCGAGCGTTGCGCGGTACCTAGAGTGTCCGGGGCAGCATCCACACAGGCACCCTCGGCACGGTCTGCCTTTACTGGAAACGAGGAGAGCATAGTTAGTCCAGGGGCTAGGGGCTCAACAGGACCAGACGCAAGGCGGGTGCGCTGAGGCACCGCCCTGGCCGGCAGGGCGGGGCTCACAGCCCCTCAACTGTGGAGTTTGCGTCTGAGCAAGGACAGCCAGAGGGGGTGCACAAAAGTCTTCCACAGCCTGGAAAAGAAAATAGTCTCCTATTTTTGGAGAAAAAGATTCTGGGTTTTTTCCTCCAAAAATACTTTTTCCTTCCAAAGCCAGAGCTTGAGTCCATGTCTTAAAAGATGTATTATTTTTTGCTATATTCATGCCAACAACAACAAAAATAATACATGGGCTAAGACGTTGCAAAGGGTGATTCCGGATGGGTATGACCCGGCACTAACTGCAGTGAAGCATGCACCTTCAGGGAGAAAAAAATATGCGGCTTAACGTTCAAAACAGTCACTGAAGTGTTGCCCCTCATGGGCCTCAGTTCCCCCAGGGTAAGGTCTGCCCCTAGCGGGACCCACACCTAGCTGGGTGGCTAAGGAGAAGAGCGCTTGGGTCCCTGGGTGGAAAAGGACTTTCGCCGGAGCGATTTCACTGCAATCTTCATGAGACCACTTCATGCCAGACACCTGGAGAAGGGCCAGCCAACATCAGACTCGCCAAGAATCTCACCAAAGCCCTTGAGGTTTGTTTCTGCATTAGGACATGCATGTTTTAAATAAAAACGAAAAGGGTAACCAGTGAAAACAGAAACCCACCATTTCCCTCCAGACCTTCCCTTCCCCTTCACTGCCACCGGGCCCTTGAGGGCGTTCCGCAAACTCTGCACCCAAAGAGCCTCCTGCACACGACGGTCTCGGGTCAGAAAGAAGCTCTAGGACAGGTGCATTTGGCGCTCCCTGTGCCCTGGCACACGTTTATTTAATAGGATGCTCCCTGCTGCCGTCTCCATGTGCAAATCCCTCCCCTCAGGCACAAAGGACACATTTTTAAATTCTGGCGAATGAGCAGCAGGGTGGTTCCTAGAAGAGCGCTCTTTTAAAGGCCCAGAAGTCCTGGACCCTCACCCAAGAAGGACCCTGAGCAAGCACAGACTAAGATCCAACTATACAAAGTCTGCTTTTTACGCAGGAAAATGGCTTCAGGTCACCAGGTGCTTTGGGGATGCAGAACTAAGTAAAGCTGGACTGGATGAGCCTCTCAGAGAAGGCACTGCCAGCAGAGCTTCAGATTCAGCCCGAGGTGGCAGCTGCAGTGGCTGGGAGCTGCCAGTTTTGCAGAAGCCCTGCCTAACTTCAGCCCCAGATGTACCAAAGCTTAATAAGGTAGTAGGATTCAGCCCTCCACCCAGCCTGGGCTTCAGGCTGTGACACAGAGCTTCGGCCCATGGCCTCCAGAGGTCCCCAACCCCTGGGGAAGAGAGATGAAGGAAGTCTCTGGTTCGCAGCACCGGTAAAAGACCCCAGTTTTGACCACAGCAATGTCACCTCACCCCAGAAGCCCCCCCACCCACAGTCCCAAAGCCCAACTCTACGATGGAAATTGGCACAACAGCTGCACTGTCGGATCCGGTGGCTGCACACCACTGGGCACTGAGGCAATGTGCTGCTGGCCACACCGTCCCCAAATGCCCCCCACAGCTTGATGGGGGCCAAGGTATGACAATGTCCATTCCTCTGGGGCTTGAGGCTGACACTGGGTTTTTTCCCAACCCTATCAGCTAAGCAGACCTCAAGGCCCCAGTAGAAGCTGCAGGCAAGCCCATGGGGTCCCGTGGGGGACAGAGATGCCCACAGATACTGACCAAGACCAGACAGGACAGACAGGCACCAAAACACGCAACGCCTCCCCCTGCAGAGTGGAGGCCCACAGGGGCAGGAGGCAAAGCTGGGTGGGGGCTCCTCCAGGCAAAGGGGCAGGAGGCAGTGAGGAATAGGGAACTACAGAGGACAGGTCAGAGCAGTGGCGGCCACAGAGACACATCAGAGCAGCACCAGAGCCAGCCCCTGCCCGAGCCCAAGAAGAGCCCAAAGACTCAGCCCAGTCACATGGGTCTTGCTGGGGCCAAGGATCCCAACCAGCTGGGGGCTTGCCACCTTGTACCCGTGTCCTGAGTCAGGACCAGGAAGGTCCGCGGCAGCTAAGAGAAGGTCCCTGCATCCACACCATCCACCTGCCCAGACTGGATGACGCCAGTGGAGACCCTGGCAGGGTAAGGCAGGGCTCTGCATCCAAAGACTGGCTCCCACTGGGCTGTCCAGGACTGGGGCCAGCAGGGCCCTAGGAGACAAACTCCCCTCAACAGTGCAGAGCGGGCCTCTCACTGGGCAGCCCGGGGACAGGCCACCTGCTACTTGTCACCCAAGTGAAGCAACACTGAGTGCCCTGCACACCTATTATGTGCTGGGTGCCAAAGAGGGCCTGTGGCTGCCCCAGGTAGGGGGACGGAGACGCCACCCTCTGTCACATGGCTAGCAGGTGTGCATCCCAGAGAACAGGTGGGTGGTCTTCATGGACAGAAGCAGCCCCCGGAGTCCTTCCCAAGGGATGAGGCCTGAATCAGCTGCCCCAACTCAACACCTTACCCCAGAGCATCCCCGAAGGGCCGGGTGGTGGACACTGGCCCTCAGGGAAGAGCATGGGAGGCATAGGCAGGCAGGGACCACTGACACGCCACGCGGGGAGACACAGGAGTGGCGGGGGCAGGGAGCAGGGGGCCACGGAACGTACCAGAGAGCTGGGGTCCCGTGGGTCCTCACCTTGAATCCTGCTTTCAGGGTCAGCACCTCATCCCAAAAGACAGAGCAGACGAGAAAGGGGCCCGAGAAGGGCAGTGACAGTGATTAAAAGCACTTGGGGGCAGCAAGATTTTCCAAATGGGGGCAGGAGAGGGAGAGAGAGAGAGAGAGAGGCTGAGAGAGAATCTCACAGAGGAGACTAAAGCTAGGGCAACAAGCTGGAGAAACGGCCAGGGCCAGGAGCCTGGGGCCAACTGGTCCCAGGAGGGCTGGTGCTGGCGGAGAGGCCCCCAGGCCCACTGGGCAGCTGGAGCTCAGCACCAGCAGCCTGGCCAAAGGGGCACTGGGCGGCCCCACCCAGCCACTGCCGAGCTGGTGACAGCAATGGGGTGGCCCTTGGCAGGGGTAGCCACCAACAGTGAGGCTGAGCCCCCCAGTGCCCTTCCATCCCCACCGGGGCCAGATGGAGCTGGCTCTGTCCTTTCCCCCATCCGGTCACCAGCAACCCTAGCTCACATGCTGGCCAGCACTGCGACGGCCACCTCTCTCCAGTGCCAAACGTATTGTTCTTATCCACTCTGAGAGGTTTTCAGTCACTGGTTGTCTTTTTGACCGATTCTGGGCCAAGATATTCCCAACATTTTCGATTCAGGGCTCTGGCTATTATCACGCTTTTGTGGGCTTGACGGGTGATGGGTCGAATCTTTCTCTAATGAACAGAGAGACTGGACCCTCCCAGCTCTCTCCTGCTGGGTCGGCTGGGTCATCCACAGTCCAGCAGGGAACAGGAGAGGCAGGGGCTCTGCAGCATGTGGACAGGCCCTGGGCAGGGGACCCTCACTCAGAGGGTCCTGAGAACTCAGCCAGGAAGCACAGGTGGCTGGAGCACATCCGACTGGACATTTGTGAAATGATTCTAATTTTCTCCACAGCACTAGGAAAACAGCAGCCGGTTCCTGCCCTTCCCGCCCAGCGGAGCTGGCCCCATGAGCCCTTCTAACTCACTCAACACACAGCACCCTGGGGCCAGCAGATAGCAGGAAGAGGACCCAGCTGAAGAGCCCCTGGATGGCCCTCAGACAGCCTCAACCTCAGGACAGGGTGGAATCAGACTACACCAGGGCCTCAGCTGGGGGAGTGGAGTCCGATGCTCAGGACAGCTGACTGCTCTGCCTGCCCCTCCCAGGGTGAGGCCCCCCCCAGCGTGTGGCCCTCCTAGCCCAACCCTGAACGGCCAAAGGGGCCGCCCAAGAAGCCCCCAGCTGCCCAACCCAGTGCTGCAGAATGAGCCCAAAGCCCTGGGAGAGGGGTGAACACAGGCACACACGCACACACGGAAGCACGCACGGCAGCCCTGGGCCCACGACTCGCAGCGCACACACAGGAGCAGACGGTGAGGCCGCTGGAGGCAGGAGGAACTGACCTGGGCGACGGCTCCGGCTGAGGCTCCTTCCTTCAAACAGAGACAAGAACGTCAGCACCACCTGCCTTGTGGGAGACCCACAAGCACCCCCACCCCACGCTCCCTCAGTGCGGGTTTCAGAGGAGGCTGAGTACCCATCCTGCAGGATCCCTCAGGGCCAAGACTCCAGTCCCAGCGGTAGGAGGGCCCCAGGGGCCACTGAGCCTACGCTCCTCCCAGCACTGACGGTGCTCACTTTAACCAGTCAAACCGATGCAGAAGTTTCAAAAGGAAATGTCTGCTAAAGAAAGCTCTTGGTGGAGTCTTTCTTTTCTGCACGTTGCCCAGTGGCAGGCCAGCTTAGCCAATGAGCTGCTGTAGTCTTCCGCCAGTGCTCAGCCTGGGCCCACTGTGCTCACAAGGCCACTTCGGCTTCCGTCTGTTCCATCGGAGCTGCTGATCTCCACCAGCGCTATTCACCCCAAACTGAACGCAACCAGGCAGCCTGGGGGAGATGGCCCCACGCTGGCAGCTGCAGTGAAGAGAGCGCCCTTTCTCGACTTCCAAATATTGTGCACAACACGTGACCCACCATCATGACAGCAGCAGAGGAAGAAGGCATGGCCCATGCCATGCTTGGGCCCGCGGTCCCTGAGAATGAGCCCAGCCCACCTTGGCACTCCTGTCTACCCGCAGGAACAGCACACCTCCAGAGGGGCCATCTGGGCTGGGTGCCTGTGTGGCGCTGCGCCTGCAGCCTCCCAGCAGCCCCAGAGCCCAGCCACGCTGAGGATGCTTGAGCCTCCAGGCGCATGGAGCCCTGGCCTCGCTCCTGGCACTTTCAGTTTGCCCAGCTTGGCAGCACTGGCTCTTGTGGTTGTTGTAAGAAGTTACCACAAACTTGGGGGACTTTAAACAATAAGAATTTACTCTCTCTGGGTCGTGGAAGCCAGAAATCCCAGCTCAGTGTGTGGCAGGGCTGCTCCCTCCAGTGAGACAGAGGAAGCCCTCCCTGCCTCCTCCTGCTCCTCTTCCAGCAGCACCCTCTCCCCAAGCTTCCTAAGAAGCTCTCTTGCGTGTGCTGCGCCTCCTCTCCCCCTTTAGGACAGCAGCCCAGGGCTACAGCTCAGAGGCAGTCAGGACAGCCTTGTCTCAAGACCTTTGACTCAGCGCCTCCAAAGCCCTTTCTGAGGAAGGTCGCATTCACAAGTTCCAAAACATGAACATATTTTGGGGCCCAGCATTCAAGCCCCTAAGTCCTCCCCATGCTCCCTCTAACTCTCTTCTAACTTACACCCACAGTACCCCCACCCGTGCTAACGCCCTCAGTCTCCACCCACGGCGGCATCCCAGCCTCTGAATACCGCTGCTCAGAGCCCCACTTCCATCACCTTAGTGACTCGGCGTGGCTGTCCTGCGGCAAAAGCGTGAGGACTCGTGATTCTCAGAACAAGTTATCTGTTTAAAAACTACAACTGTAGGGAAACACGGAGAGTTACAGCCATCCCAAAAGGAAAGTGTAACCACACAGCGTCCCTGTCCACCACGCTTCAAATCCAACAAGTAAACGCCACTTAGCCTCGGGCTCTGGGAGTGATGACCCTGGCTTCACCCCCGCACGCTGCTGATCCCGTTCTGAAGGGCCGTGTGCATGCAGCTGGCTGCCCGGGAGCCTCTCCGCTGCCTGTGCCTCCCTGCCGTCTACACTTCTCTCTGGTCCACACTGGCAGCACTTCTGCTGCCAAAGCCTCTTGACTGCCACAGGGGTCAATGCCACGCCACAGCGGGTGCTCTGTGCCTCCTTCCTGGTGCCCGGCTTTGCTGAGGCACCGCCTGCACCCAGGAGCCACACGCAGGATCTCACCAGCACACAACTGTCCCATCTCACTTGTGGCCTTGACTCCAGAGCCGGCTCTCCCATCAGCCGCTCTCCTGAGCCGGATCCTGTGCTACGAATCGGCCAGGAAACTTCCGAGCCGTCAAGTTCTGTCTCTCCTCAGTTTCTCTCCTCCCAATTCGCTTCCTCAACTAGACATCAAAGTTCATCACTTAGAAACTCAGTTTCCACTCACAAGAGGCACACAATCCAGGGAACAGCCCCCCCACCCCTCAGGGTGAGCTTTCCAGGGTGCTCATTGGCGCCCTCTGCCGGCTTCCTTCCCAGCTGGCTGAACAACGCCTTCAGCGTTTGTTTCTGAAACATCCTGTTGAGGACAAGGCCTCGCTCTATCTCTTGGACAACAGCAGCTTCCTCTGTCGTGGTCTTCACTTCCTTCTAAGCCCCCAGGAGCCCCCCAGCCCCCGTGCTGCACCGACCCTTTCGTCCAGGAGAGGTGGATCTGCTCCAGTGGAACCTCAAGCCCTTCAGCCCTTGCTCGTTGTGCAATTCCCCGTTCACTTCTGCACGTTTAGGTGGTGACAGCAGTACGCATTTACCAGAGTCAGACTCTGCACGGGTTTGCTAGCCTCGCTGTAGCCACACGCCATGACAGGGACTGCTCTGGCAGGGGACGAAGCCTCCTTCTCCCGTCCAGCTCCAGGCTCCGGGGCACCTGGGTGGCGGCTGCCATCATGCCAGCCTCTGCCTCTGCCTGCGTCTGCCCTGCCATCTCCCAAGTGTTTGTCTCCTAACTTCCCTCTTTGCACAAGGCCTTGCAGACTCAAGGCCACCTGGAAACTTCTCACAGAGTAAAGGACACTTCTTTGAGAAGCAGGAGCCACCACTCAGCCACTGTAGTCCTCTGCCCTACCCAGGCCTCCAGCTTGGGGACCACACCCACCCTCCATTCTCCTGCTGACTGCAGCCTCCCCACACCAGCTCTGTGCTCGCTCTGATCTTGTGATTAAAAGGACCGACAGTGTGCTCTGGGGACAATCGGGCCGGACCCTCCTGCCCGTGCCCTGCAGGGCACAAGCTATGCAAAGCTGGCCCTGTATCAAGCCCCTCACTCCTTTCTTCCTGTCGTGTCCACCATGGCACCAGCTGCCCCTCTGGTGACAGAGCCTAGACTGATTCAGCAGAAGGAAGGGAGACCACCAATATTGCTGCGACCCGTATGGCTAGCCACGTCCCCAGCGCTCTTGGATTGCCTGAGACCCTGGAGCCAAGACTTCCTGGCCCTGGCTGAGGTAGCTGGGGCCCCAAGGAGCTCAGAAATGCCTGCCCTGCCCCAAGGCTCTCGCCCTGGCCTGGGGTGACCCCACAGCTGACCTGAAGGTGAGTCCAGACTTGCTCTTGAGACTCCTCAGCAGCTCCAGCTGGTTGAGTGGCGGGATGAGTCTGGGACAAGAGAAAGAGAGGTGAGTGGGCCCACCAACGGGCACTTCACACAGGAGCAAGTGCCAAGCATCGGGAAGGCGTGGATGCAGCTGAGCCCTGACAGCAGCCCGCCCGGGGCCTTGGGCGCGATACCCCATCTTCACCTCTAGGTGGCTCCTGGAGCCTCGGGCCCCGGAGGGGCAGTGACAGAACGGATGCTGTGGAAGCATCCCCACACCACCCATGAGAGTCATCACTGCAGTGCGGAGGGCCAGGAGACCAGATCCCCTCTCCCCAGGACCAGCACTGCTACACAGTGCACCCCAACACGTCCAGGCCCCCACTCCCAACTCTCTCTGCAGAGCCTCTTTGCCTGTGAAAGCTGGGGTGCATGGGAGAGGCCACAGTCACAGAGAAAGCTTTGTCACAGCAGGCCCATACTCCCCAGGGAGTCCCACGAGACCCTGGCTCTGCTCCCCTCTCCCGGACCTGCTCACACTCGCGGTGGCCTCACGCCTGCCCCACCTGCTCTGACACGTGGCCACTGCACAGATCCACAGACCACATCTGGGGCCAGCAGCCTCCAGGAAGGTGAGCTCCTAGGTCTTCGTGGCCACCCACGCTGGCAACCTTAGACCTCTCTGCTCCCTCTTTGCCACTGCTGCCCGCACTCTCACTCTGCCATCTAGTTCTGGGGGGAAATGTCCTCCACGGTGAACGGCGGCCCTCAGCTGCCCTGACCCCAGGCCTGGCCATGTTCCATGACACCCCACTCACCTCCTGAGTCCTGACCACACCCCGTCCCCTCCCATCTGCACCCTGCTAGCCCCTAGCTATAGAGTGAAACTCCATGTGTCTTCGTGCAGCGCCTGAGGAGCAGGTCACCACCCCCAGCCCGGTCCTCACCCAGCCTGACTGTCCCTGGCCCCGCCACCCTCTGCTTGTCCATCACCCCCTCATCCACCTGGCCCACTCCCCACCCCACTTGATCCTCCAGATGTGTCCAGCACCCTTGCCACTCTCCTGCCCAAACACTCGATGGCTGCCCACTGCCTCCAAACAGAAGACCCCCAGGGCCTCCAAGCTGCCCTCCGCTACAGCCACCCTTGCCCTCCACCCAGCAGCTTCTCCCTGCATGAGGTTCCCACAGCCACTGCTGCCCCACCAGCCCGCTGCCCCCATGCAGCGGTACACTGGGACCTTCACACTCTCACCCTGAAGCCCCAGCAGAGCCAGGTCCGGGGCCATAAAGTGCTGGCGGAAGGCCGCTGGGGACCTTCTCTCCTCCCTCCCACCCAGCCACCCCCTGTCCAGCTCGGTCAGCACTAAGCAGGGCCCAACAGTCAGGTTAGTTAGCACAGGTGCAACAGCACTCCCAGGCCACCCCAACTCCCACAGGGACACGCTGCCCCCCCACTCCTGGGACCCCGGGCAGGGCAGCCCTTATTGCCCCCCCACACACAGTCCCGGATTAGAGATGCCAATATCAGCCCTCAGAGCCAGACGAGACGGCATGCCTGGGACACAGAGCAGCACCAGGACAGACAGGCAGGGCCAGGGTGTGCACAGCCTGGGCCCTGCTAGCCACAGCGGGCAAGGGAAGTGAGGGGTCCTCAGGAAGACCACTAGCTGGCTTGGGTACCACTAGCTTCAGGGGACAGCGCCAGCCCAGGCTGGGGAGCCTCACAAATGTTGGCGATGTCTTATTTCTGGGTGGAGTGCTGGCTGGAGGACAGGCCAAGGGAACATGGTGTAAAGGGGCTCGTGGTGCTGAGGGGCTCAGGGTACAGGAAAGGACCCTCCCAGGGCCACCTTACCTGGGGTCTGCAGGGAGCATGTGGGATAGATGCCAGGCCTGAGCTGGCACTGTCCAACACAGAGGCCCCACCTGTGGGGCTCAACCTCCCGGCCTGGCAGGCTGGGGACAGCCTGCAGCGAAGGCCCTGCACTGTGCACAAGGCCAGGCTCTGTGAGGGGCTCAGGCTCACCTCCCAGCTGCAGCCAGAAACACGGGGGGGTGGGGCGCACAGGCACATCACTCTGGCCCCACCAACAGGGGGCCTGGACAGGCATCTCAAGGCAGTGGAGGACGCGGCACACAGCCAGGTGCCACGATGGGACCCGACTTCCCTGGCCTACAGATTCCAGTTGGCATGAGCCCTTGGCCGGGGACACAGCTCCCCAAGTAACGTGGAGACCCTGCACCCCACTCCGTCTGTTACTAAACCCATGTGGGTTGGGAGAAGACTGGGGGGACCACAGCTGCAGACAAACACAGAGCAGGACAAGGAGCAAAGTGACCTGAGGACAAAGGGACCAGCAACAGGAAGCAGGGGCAGAGGAGGAGGCGAGCGGCAGGAAGGCCAGGGAGGTTTGCTCTGGGTCCAGGAGAGGAGCAGTCGGCAGGGGCTCCAGGCAGGGAAGGGCCATGGGGAGGCAGGTCTGATGATGGCAGCACGAGGACCACGGGCGGCCGCTCCGTGGGCGGCGGGGCTCAGAGAGCCTGGCCCGGAGCTCCCAGACAGACGAGAGCCACACACACGGCTTTCGGTCCCATGCATTTCCTACCTGGATGCCCCATAGGTTTGAGTTTGTGAGCTTCCACGTGTTTTCATGCGCACACACACACAAAGGGAAAAGAACCGAAGTTTCAAAAAGAACGGGATAAAAAATAAAATGAAAAAAATAGTCAAGGGAAGTGGGGGAAACAACAGAACAAAGAAAATTAGCACAAGGTTTGGTCCTGTCCCAGCCGCTGCTGAGGGGCAGTGACAGGGCAACACTAAATGCTGGCTTCCAGAGGGCTCAGTGGCCAGCAGCCAGGGCTCAGAGGGCCAGAGATGCCAGGGGTGGAGGCTGAGGGCAGGCTGTGCCCTGCAGGCAGTGCAGGTACAAAGGGCCCAGGCCCACAGGACCACGGCTGATGCCCAGCTCCTCAGGCCAGCCAGCTCTGACCCACACTAGCTGGGGAGAACGGCCCAGGGCCGGTCAGGAGGCTAGGGAGACCCCAACTTGGCTTGGCCACCTCAGAGCAGAGGGCCAACTGGCAGTGTGCGGACACCCAGGAGGCCTCTGGGCCTGCAGTACCCAGTGTGTGGGCTCCATGAACAGCCTTCACTCAGACATCCCGGGCAGCCGCCAGCCCTTCTGCCCAGCGACCACGGGGCCACCGAGCTACCTTCCAGATGGCTGCAGAGACACTTCTGGGCCGGGCCTCTGCTGCCCTGCACTCTGTATTGTGGATGGATGCCATCCCTGGACCGGGTGCCTACCTATGACTGGGTCACTCTCCTGCCCCCACTGTGGGCCTGACCCTCACTGGAGGCCTCCTGCCTAGAAGCCAGCTCTGCAAGGCGCTCAGCCTGCCTTCACCTGTCCAGGGTCTGGGGAGGGCCGATCTCCACAGCATCACCACAAAAGGCACCCCAGCAAAGGGCAGGAAGGAGGGGTAGGGGATGAAGGTGGAGAGCGAAAGCCACCACACTACAATACAAAGGACAAGATTAACACTTTAAAATAAATCACGGACAGAATTCTTTGTGGAAAAATATACTTTAAAGAAAAAAAGAAACAAAACTCAGCCAACCAAAATAATGAAAGACAAAAATGGGGTTTAAGAAAAATAGAAATTAAAAAAGGAAGTCAATGTGCTGGGCAGTGGGCGGGCAGGCGTGGGCGCGGTACCTGTACATGGGCACCGTCACCGTGCGCTCGTAGTACTGCCAGGTGGAGTGCAGGTCGGTGCGCGACAGGTTGGTGGCATAGAACCTCCAGGCGGACTGCGGAGGGAGGGGGGGTCAGCACAGTTTTGTGGTGCAGAGATTTGAACCCAGCACCTACTTACTGCTGAACTCTTCCCCTGGCCCTTTATTTTTTCATTATTTCCTGAGACACAGTTCAACTAAGCTGCCCAGGCTGACCTCAAACTTGCAATCTTTCTGCTTCGGTCTCCCAAGTAGCTGAGATACAAGTGTGAACCACTATTCCCAGCTAATTCCACAACTTTTAACCATTGCGGAATGAACCCAGGGCCTTCATACTAAGCTAAATCTCAGCCCTGATTTTATTTTTGGGTTTTTTTCACATGGGATTCACAGCAAGTTTGCCCAAGTTGGAATCTAACTTGCTATCCTCCTGCATCGGCCTCCCAAGAAGCTAGGTTTGTGGGAGTGCACCACCATGCCTGGCTAATTCCACGGCTTCTTCCACACGCCCAAGGGACCCTCGCATATACCGCAGGTCGCCACTCCCCGTTCTCCTTCCCCAGACCCAGGCACCGCATCTCAGGTGCTCTCCGGGATTTGCCTTCTCTGGACTTGTCCTACGAACAGTCACACACATGCCCTTTCCAGCTGGTTGTGCTCCTTGAGTTCACCCAGGTAGGAGCACCCAGCCGTGCTGCGCCCCCTTTTGACTGAGTGGCATTCAGCTGTACATATCAGTCACATTCTGATCCCCTGCTCGTCCACAGATGGACACAGGGCTGTGTCCACTTCCTCGCTGTGAACATAGTGCTCCTGTGGTCATCTGTGTGTGAGCCTTTGGGTCATTTGGTCACGCGTGTGAGCCTGTTTTCACACTGGGAGTCTACACCTAGAAGCCGAATTGCCAGGCAAGATAACTCCAGGTCCAGCTCTCAGAGGAGCAGAGGCTTCCAGAGGGCCACACCATTTTACATCCTGCCAGGAACGTCTGAGGGGAGGTGCCAACTGCCCACACTACCACCCACACCTCTCCTCTTTGAAAACATGAAGAACCCCAGGAAATGAGAAGGGCGCCTCCTTGTGGTTTTACACAGTTAGTCAAGGAGCAACTTCCCATGAACTGGCCTCTGTCTCCTTGGAAAAACATCTACTTAATTCCTTTGCCCAATAATCTTTTGGGGCTTTGTCTTTTTTATTTATTTATTTTGTGTGTGTGTGTGTGTGTGTGTGTGTGTGATACTGAGGATCGAACTCAAGCCCTAATACTTGCAGGGCAGACACAGTATCACTTGAGCTAAATCCCAGCCCTTGTCTTTTTGTTGAATTATGAGTTCTTTTTATATTCCAGATACTAAAGTCTTATCACATATGACTTCAGTATTTTCTGTACTCTGCAGGTTATCTTTTCACTCTCTTGAGATCGTCTTCTGATACACAAGTTTTTAGTCTTAATATCCAGTTTTTCTTTTGCTTGTACTTTGAATGTCAAGACCATGGGCTTATTTTTTTTCTACAGAATTTTTATAATTTTAACTTATTAAGCTTTTTATTCATTTTTAGTTCATTTTTGTATATGGCATGAGGTAAGGCCACTTGTATTTTTCAAAACTGGTATCCAGCTGAAGATACTATTTTCCCCATTGCATAATTTGTCCAAAATTCAATTCACTGGATTTAGTTCAGTGGTACCGCACTTTCCTTGCAAGCGTGAGGTCCTGAGTTCGATCCCCAGTACCGGGGGGAAAAAAACCCAATTCAGTACAGCTACACAGGTTTACTTCTGGAGTTTCCACTTCATGCTCCTTATGTCCATCCTTAGGTAAAAGCCACCCTGTTCTGATGAGTGTCATTCTGTAATAATTTTGAAGTCAGGAAGTATAAGTGCCCCAACTTTGTTTTCACCACATCCTGTTTTAGGACTGTTTTGGTTATTCAGTCCAACTGCAATTCTATACGTATCTTAAGATCAGTTTTTTTCATTTCTGCTTTTAAAAAAGAGCCCTGGGCTTATGGTACAGTTTGTAATAAATCTGTAGATCAGTTTTTATTAAGACCACATTAAAATGAAGTCTTCCAATATATGAAGATGAGTGTGTTTTTGCATTTAGGTCTTCGTTAACTTCTTCCAACAATATCCTGCAGTTCTCAGTGTACAAGGCCATTTGTACAGGCAGTGCATCCAGGGTGGTGCAGCACAGAGACTTCTGGAAGGATGCAGACCATCCTCCAGATGCTGTGAGGGCACAGGGGCCTGGTGTTTCCCGTGAGGCTTCCCTACTGCTCTTCCCCTTCCTGGAAGCCAGAACTACACCAAGGTCACAGACCTCTCAAAACGTCCTTATCAGCACTCCAGAGGATGAGGCAGGAAGAATGCTGCAAGTTCAAGGCTACCTGAGCTACATAGCAGGACCTTGTCTCAAACAGAGAGAGGGAGAGGGAGAGAGGGAAGGTGAAGAAGGAGGGAGGAAGAGACAGAGTCAGACAGAGAAACAAAGACAGAGACAGACAGAGAGATGCTTCTACCCCTTGTCTCTGGCAGGGCTGCCAGGGTCACTGCTAGCTGAAATTTTTTCCCCTACACTCTGAAGGAGGACCAGCTTCTGTCTGCGGAAGGGCCCTCTGCAGCTGTCCCCCTGCAGAGACCCCACGGTGACCACTCAGATGCAGGCCACAGATGTCCCCGAGCCAGGCCTGAGGTGCTGCATGTGTCTCACGAGGTGGGACTTCTAGGACTCTCACGGGTGGACAGGTACAGTGCAGCTGGTCCTCTGGACAGAGTCGCAGGCTGTGTGGAGGGCGGCCTTGGCAAGGAGAGGCACGGAGGGCAGAGCAGGGGTCTCTGCTCTTCCCGACTATTTAACCATTTTAGCCCCATGTACGATCAGTTGCTTTTTTCACTGTCTGTAGGGGAGTGAGATTGTGGAGCATTTTTATCCTTCACTGTACTCTTTTACTAATAACAAAAATAGTTCTTTAGAGTTTGTATAGTAAAAGATAAGTACACACACATACACAAAAGCTGGCTGGACCTAAGGCCAGGACCATGAGAAGACAGGACAGCACAGGGCCACATCCAGCCAGAGTCACCCTGCTCAGCTCCAGGCCGGCCGGAATCTGCTCTTCTGCTCACGTGTTCAGAGGCACACAGTTCACCTGCCCCTGACCCACAAGATGAGCTGGCTGCGCTCAGGGTGGGGCAGGGTACCCACGGCTCGGGCACTACCCGCTTCCTCCTCACCCCGCGTGACCCTACCGAGGGACAAGCACCAGGACCCCACTCAGGCCAAGGCTGAGCACGTACCGTCCTCAGCAGGTGGGCTCCCACTGGACTGACCTGGATCAGGCCTGCTGCGGGGTTCCGCCTCTTCTCGAAGTGTTTCTGTCGATGCTGCTCTTGGACTTTCAGGGCAAACCCAGACCCCAAAATGCCCTGCAAGTCACTAGAGTCAGACCATGCAACAGAGACCCACTGTCCCAGCCTGCCCAGGACTAGGCCGTGCCCAGGACCTGTGCCCCGCCTCTCCCCTGCCTGCGCATCCCCGGCCTCATGGGCTCCACCTTCTCATCTTCTCAGTGTCTCATACCCCAGAGACCAGGCCAGTGGAGTCCCTCACATCTAGGGTCGCAGAAAGCTCTGGTTTGCAAGAGGCATGGCAGTTTCCCCACTGAACCTGCAGAGGAACCCTCTCCCTGCCCTGTCCAGGCCACACCCCAGCAGCCACCGTCTGCCTGAGCTGACATAGCAAAGGGTTCGTGGAGCCCACCCGCTGCTGCCTGGGAAATCTTAGGTCCGGCCAAGTTCCGATAGAGATGCCGTGTCATCACAACACTGCTCCCCATCCTGAGGACCCCGACGGCTCAGGGCCAGCTGACAGGAGGGCTGCAGCTCAGCGTCACAGACTTCCAGGCAGGGCACCCTACTCTGGTCCAGGGACTAGGCCTTCCTTCCCAGGGCTATGGATCTGCAACGAGTCATTCCCAGGAGCAGAGAGACCCATGGACAGCCGAGGAGACCCTGTCCCCTCAACAAGAAGTAGAGCAGGGCCTACCGCAGGAAGAGCGAAGAAAGAGACACCGATGAGAGTGAATGTCGCTGCCAGGAGCCTCCCGTTCCAGGTCTGAGGGTACTTGTCCCCGTAGCCGATGGTCGTCAGGGTGATCTGTGGGGCAGTGGTTGGCCACTCGGCCAGGCTGGCAGTGGCTGGCATGGAAGCCCTCAGACTTGAGCCAGGTCCTCCTGCCTAGCCTTTATGGGCTCCCTGGAGGGGCTCCTCCACCACCGGGGCAGATGGAGGGGCAAGCGCGCAGGCCTGTGCCACAGGAGATCAAGGAGTCTGTGCCTCCACAGGCCAGGTGGGGCCAGGCAACATCAGGGGCTCTCTGGCTTCTCCGCTCCGTGAGGGACGAGGTGAGGGGGTGTCACTGAGAAGGCTTCTGTCCCATTTCACACCAGAGGCAAACCTTAGGGTTCAGACCCCTCCGACCACCCCACACACCCTAGAAGCGCCAGGCGCACTCAGCCTTTGGCTTGTGCTTGGAGACTGAGGGAGACAGGCAGCACCCAGGGGTCTAGCTAGAGAAGCTGGAGTCACAGGTGCAGTGGGCAGGGCCAAGGAGGGGCGGCACCACAAAAGGTGACGCTGGAGGGGCAGGGGCAGGGATCCCACAGATGGAGACTTGGGGAGGTGGGGTCTGGGCGGGGCTGGAGAGACCTGGGCAGGGCAGAACCAACACTGGTAGCCCTCCACGCTGCAGGGAGCACAGCAGCACCCTGCCTGGGCGCCTGAGCATGCAAAAGGCAGAAGGTGGGGCAGCATCTCTCAGCAGCCATCGTACCCACTCTCAAGAGGAGACTAGAGAGAGGACAAGAGGAGCCAAGCAGGGGTGGGAACCACGGGAGCCCTACCCAGGCGGGTCTGCAGAGCAGGGAGGACCGAGGTGTGCCGCACTCTGTCCCAGGAGGTGAGCGAGCCGCCACAGAACAGGGCACAGCTGTTCTGAGGACCGATGGCAGCCACCCAAGGAAGGTCACAGGGTAGGCGGGGAGGGAACTATGGGAGGACATGGGGGCTGGACTTTAGGAACTGCCACAGTCAAGTGTACACAAGTATCACTTTGGAAAGACATTTTTCATTCACTTTTGAAAGATGAGAAAGCTGTGGCCTCCTAGGGGAGGGTGGGCCACTTCCGAGGGAGAGCTCCAGTGTCAACCGGCTACAGCTCAGGACCCCAACTGCCAAGCCAGCCCCGTGGCACAGCTTGGATCATGGGGATGGTCAGCGGGTTCCAGGGACCTCTGTCCCCAGCCTGGGCTCCTCACGTGCTCATCACTTCCCCTCCCACCTGCCTCCGTCCTGACAGTCCTGGTGGGACCGGAAGACACAGAACTCTAGGCCTTATAGCCATTCATGAAATCATCAATAATCAATTGCTGGGCTGAGGATTTAGCTCAGTGGTTCCAGTGCCTGCTTTGTAAGTGAAAGGTCCAGTGTTCGATCCCCGGTAACCACATAAAACAATGCTGGGCGTGGTGACTCACACCCACCAGCAATCAGCACCACATACCATAGTGCCAGGCGTGGTGGCTCACGCCTGTAATCCCAGCACTCAGGAGGCAGAGGCAGGAGGACTGCTGTGAGTTTGAGGCTCACCTGGGCTACATAGAGAGCTCAGGGCCAACCTGAACTAAAAGCAAGACCCTGTCTCAAAAAAACTAAAAAAATAAAAATAAAAATAAAACCCCTCATAATCAACTGACCTCTTTCTTCATCCCCTACAGATGCCTGTTCCTGATCACTGTGGGGTGGGTATGTGGCACCTGCAGAGCTAACCGCCAAGACCACGTGGTCACATGGTCAGGTCCTTCCCAGGGAAAAGACTTCACCCAACACAACACCTGTAACCGGTGGAGCCTAAGGCCCAGCCCCACCTCCAGACAGTGAGCTGTGAACACACAGGCTCTCTGAGACGTGATGTCAGTTCCCATTTCTAGAAGGATTCTTCCAAATATGTCCACCAAGGCCCTTGGAGGAGCCCGAGCACAACTGGACACAGGGAACCTGCAGAGGCCAGGGCTAGCTCAGGTGCTGGCAGCAGTGAGGCCAGAGTGACAGCTGTGAGCAGAGCTGCCAGCTCCACGGCCCAGACCTCTAGGGGAGCCAGAGGTAGTGCCTCTCTGTACTCTCTTGCCCCTCACCATGAGGGGGACACCAGGGCTGTAGGGCCAGGAATAGGTGTCCTAGATGATGGCAGCTTGTCCTGGTGACAGAGGACCAAGTGTCCTGCCTGCTCCTTCATGCCTGTACAGCTGCAAGGTCATGGTGCTAGACTTCCTCAACTGGGGACTCCTGACAGGTTCCTTCCGGCCACTGCTATGTAACCTCACCTCTTGTCTCCCGGCACAGTTCCAGGTGAACATGACTCAGTGAGTGGCACCTGCTACACATCCAGGACCCAGACCCGCTTCAGCTGCCACCTCTACATGCTGCCAGGGCCACAGGCAGCCAGCAGGTGGGCTCAAAGAGACACAGCCAGCCAGCTCTGCCAGAGCAGGCAGCTGGGTCTCCCCTGCAGGGGCCGAGTACATCCTCAGGATCCTAGGCAAAGGAGGAGGCAAAAAGAAAAGCAGACATCCTCAGGGAAAGAATAGCCACCCAATGACTACGACTCACCAGGCCCCACCAGAGTGCGTCTGCGTAGGTGTCAAAGTGGTCATTCTCTCCTTTCTCTGCCAAGTACACCAGAAATGAGGCCAGAATGAGGCAGAGGAAGCCGATGTACCAGGCAGTGACCAGCTCCTGCAAAGCAGATGGGCCACGTCACTGCCACACTTGGGCCAGCCTGGACTGTGCCCAGTCCCAAGGCCCTACCCTGGGCCCTGCATTTGCAGGGCCTGGAGGCTACACTTCCCTCCTGAGGCTGCAGAAGCTCAGCCCTGCAGGGGGATAGGGGGATTCACGCCATAGGACAGGAAGGGGCTGTTGGCTTCAGCAAGTCTCCAGCCACAGACACCTTTCCCTGTGCACAGCGGACCTCAGAAAAGCCAGCCATTGAGCACCAGCTCAGCGTGCTGGCACCCATGCCGGTCTCAGGAGCATGTTGCCCGGAAGCCATCAGGCCTGAGGTTAATGGAACTAGTGAGGCCCTCTGGGAGACAGCTCCGAAAAAGGATTTGGGCCTCAGCACACCAGTATCTCCAGCACCCAGGAAGGGATGGGGAAGGTGCGGCCACAAGCTCAGTCCCCTTAGAGGTCCCACACCTTCCCCCAAACCATCATGGCCCACAAACCCCCGTAGCACCGCAGCAGGTAGGAAAATAGAGAAGAGATCATTTGGGCAAACAAGTCTACCCACACAGCCTGCTGGAACTGTGCCGTGGCCACTGGGAGACCTGGGACCCCTGGGAACACAGAATGTATGTAACCACAGTCATCCCACAGGTACCCCAGCCAGCAGCTGCCACAAGCCACAGCTTAACAACCATGCATGCAGGTGTCTCTGGGGGTGTATCGATTCAGGCACTCAGAACCCAGAAACGAGCCCCAACCACAGAGCGAACAGGCTCCACAGAGGGACACAGGCCATTGGTCTTGCAGAAGGCTTTCCGGGCACAGATGACAAAGATTAGTCAAGTCACAAGTAAATCCCCAGAACAAAGGGCTCACCTTGCTGTGGGCATAGACCACAGAGCCCAGCAGCTTCCAGGTGCCCCCCCTCCGGTCCATTCGGATCATCCGCAGGATCTGCAGGAACCGCAGACTGCGGAGTGCAGATGTGGCAAAGACGTTGCCCTGGGAACCGGCCGCCAGCACCGCGATGGAGGCGATGAGCACCATGATGTCTGCAGGAGACAGCTGAGCTCAGGCCAGCCCTCCCTCTGGCCGCAGAAGCGGGTGGGGCAACCCCTTTCCCTACACCCCCGGGGACGGACAGGAGTACCGGAGTGCCTACACAGCAACCAGAAAGGACAGATGCTACCATCCCTCCTGCCTGCACCTGTCCCTTGCCTGACATCTAGGCCACATCAGCCTCAGCTTCAACCCAAGTCAGAGATGGGAAGAAACTTCCAGAAGGGCCTAGTCCTGCATCTTGCCCAGCCTGTTGTGGCCAGCACAGACAGCAGCACCAGCTTCTTCCAGGCCACCTGTCCCAGTGCCCACTTTTCAGATCCCACCCCACCAGCCTCACCAATCACACAGAATGGCTTCCGGGCAAACTTCAACCGCCCTCGCCAGCCACGGTACCGGCAGCAGCAGCCCGCAGCCCAGATCCGGACAAAGTACTCCACGCCAAACACCACGATGGTCACAATTTCCTACAGAGGAAGTCACAGCTGAGGCCACGGTGAGGCTTAGAGGAGGAGTGGAGGCCACTGGACAGCCACAAGGGGGACCTGCAAACTTAGACCAATGCCCACGGGGCCCCGTCCCAAGCCAGCCAAGCAGCAGGGCTCCAGAAACATCTCTAGGCCTGAGGGCCCTGGTGCACAACCTCCCTGCCTCGCCTCCCAAGAAGGCTGGAAGTCTACCATCCAGTCTGGGCCCTCTGCCCTGTCTCCTGATCTGCACTTGAGGAAGGATCCCGGGCTTGGTTCAGGGGGCCCAGCTTCTACGTGGAACTCAGGCAGCCCGAGTGCAGATGAGCTGGGTGGGCAGAGGCACGTGGGATCATTCTCCCTGAAAAGCCACCCCCATTACCAAGAGCAACACAGAAATTATACTACCGTTGCCATGGCACCCACCCCTGCCCTATCACAGGATGCCTATCACAGCCCCTCAGCCCATGAGCCCTCATCCACCAGGGAGCACTGCACACCTGGCACGGAGGGGCCCCCTGGGTCCTCAGACCGCAAAGAGAACCAGGATGTGTGGAAAAGGGATGTCGGCCACGTTGACATTCTCCCACACACAACGTGCCAGGGACCGGGAGGCTGGGGCAGGGCTGGAGTGGAGGCTGCCCTGGACCCAGAGCTAGGTGCAAGCTGTCAGGGCTGAGGCTAAGAGGAGACAGTGTTGGGGAGACCAGCCCTGCACACACCCGCCCCTCTGCGCACGCAGGGCTCACCAGGATGTAGAGGGCCCCCTCCGAGCTCTTCTCGTACTCCTTGATGGTGGAAAACACAGACAGCACGAGGCAGGAGAAGACCAGCAGGAACCTGGGGGACAGTGGTGGAGACTCGGTCAGCAGCCAGGAGCACAGGACGCTGCCCCCGCCCCACCAAGAAGCAAGAGATGGAGGCCTACAGTGGGCGGAGCAGAGCAGAGGGGACACAGTCCATCTGCGGGACACTCAGAACCCCAGGGCTGCACCCCAGGAATGACCAGTGACCACTGCATGGGGGCCCCCCTCCAGGGCCCCCCCCAGGCTCGGCTCTGCCCGGCCCGTCTGACTTCAGTCCCAGTAGTCTCACGTGAGGGAAAGGCCCAGGACTCAGAGACAAGGGAGCAGCAGGATTTGCCCACCGGCAGTGACTGAATCGAGAAGAGGACCCAAATCCACAGGCTCTGCGGCAGGACTGGGCAAGCACCCATCTTTCTTCTGGGTACATAACCAGCTCAGGGTATACGCCAGGCTTGGAAGCAGAAGCCTTTTCTAACTAAACCCTGTGCTCAGCGAGAGCGTCTCAGATCACCTTTCTAACGCTGCCCTGCCTACCAGGAAGCTGTTTCCCGTCTCTCCTTCCTCATGAGTTCTGGGCCTCATTCTGACCGAGGCTTTACAATGTAATTACGAGTTACCCTTTACCCTCCTCTGCCATGTAGGACCTGGGTCTCTCTGATCCACAATGCCCTCTTGTGGACTCTGTGGCTCTTTCGTGGCTACCTCTGCCTCCTCTGACCAAGGTGGATGGATAATAATACAGTTAATTCCATCATTATTGTGGACAATGAGACAAGAACCCCCCGCTCTGGACCCCAGGTGTGTGCTGACAGTGGACATTTCACAGATGTCGAGGCACAGGCTTCCCCAGGAACATGGCACTCCCAGCCTGGCCGCCGACAGCCAGCAGCAGACCAGCCTGGCCCACATGAGACCACTCTCCTGACCACCCACGGCCACCGCAGAGCCCAAGTCAGTACATTTCCTTCTACACCTGTTCTGCTCAGCAAATTCTTCCATCATCCTGGCCTAAGACCTCCAGACATCTGTGACACACAGACACTCCCCCCACCGCGCGCAGGTACAGACAAAGCTGCCCAGCGTCCCACCCAGAACTCAGCCAGGCCCTGGAGAGGGCACCTCCTGTGGCTGTGGTGAAGACACACAGCACAGCACCTGGACCAGGACCCCAGCTGTCCCCCCTGGGTCCCCGGATGGCTGGGTGGCCGCAGCCACACAGCAGAGGCCATCAGCAGCCACTACCTGGGGGGCAGTTCCTGGGTCACTTGCTTTTGCCAGCTGTCCACCTATGGCAGGAAGGTGGACAGGATGCCCTCAGTGCCCTGTGAGTAGGTCGTCAATGTGTGACCAGCTCTGGTGAGAAGCCACTTAGAGGAACCTTGTGTCCCCCTCGACTGCAAGGACTCTCGTTCACAGTAACTTGGAAGAGCCAGGAGCTGCAGGGGGGACAGAGCCCAGAGCAAAGTGCCCACTCTCTCCACCCACGCTCCGGGCTGGCATCAGTCCATACCACCAAGCTACTCTGGGCCTTGCCTGGGCCTCCTGAGCACCCCCTACAAGCCTCACCTCTACCCCACAGGCACTAGGCCCAATGTCAGGCCACCCCCTGCCCTCTCTCCCCTGGACACTGCCAGTCTGCAGTGGACAGTTTGACCGCAAGCACACTGGACCCCAGGGAGGAACCACACGCAGGCACCCTCTGTGAGTGGAGCATGCCGCCCGCCCTGCTGCCATGTAAATTCCACCCAGGCCTCTCGACTGCCCATCCAGAAGGAGAGGAGCAAGGCCCAGACAGCCAGTGCTGGCAGCTGGCAGCCTCTCTGCCTCTGCCGTGATCCACCAGGAAACAGCAGAAGAAGGCCCTTGACTCCCAGGTGACAGGACCCCATTCCTTAAATACTTGAGGTTTTCTGACTTTACCAGGCTGTGACAGAGCAGGTCCCACTTTGAGGACCCCAACTCCCCACCACTGTACTGTGCTCACTTCCGATGCTGGTCCCCGGGGCTCCCGGTGAAGACAGTTGTGCTGAATGTGGTGTGAGTAGCCTTGGGTCAAAAGTGAAAAACAAGTCCTTGTTATGGGGTACTGAACCCCCAGTGCTTCTGTTTTCTTGTAAGAGCCCTTGGGGCTGGGAGTATGACTCAGTGGGGGCTCTGGGCTCTGTCTCCAGCACCAGAGTCCCCTAGTGAGCACCTCACAGGGGCCCAGCATCAGCATGAATCTGGGACCCCTACTCTACATCTAGACCCTGAACCCCAGGAGGGAAGTCACAGCACCAGCCACCACCCCGAGCCCAGGCCAGGCCTCACACATGCAGCTCAGCCAGGCTGCCAACATATGAAGCAGGACTGGGCAGCCCATCAGGCTGGCCACTGTGCAGGTCAGTGAGGGCACCATGGCCCTACCCAGCCTGTGTCCCAGGAAAGCGCCTGCCCAGGGCACAGCACCAGCTATGTGGCAAGGTACAGGATCCGAGCAGACTGAGGCTATAGAGCAGAAAGTCCAAGAACACAGGGCGCAAAAAGGGCACGGGGCCCTGAGGGGTTGGAGGGGACCAGTTGGCCCCAGAGGCAACACCCTGCCTCTTAGCAAGCTCCACCAGCCCTGGCCTGCCTGTACTTGTAGTTTGATCGCAAGCACACTCAGATCGTGAGTTTCCTTGGTGAGGCCCAAGGCCCCTTCCAGGCCACCACCTCCTGCTTGCCTGTAACAACAGCTGGCCCCAGGCAGCATTCAGGGGTGGGTCAGCCTACTGCACCTCAAGCACCCATGCCTGAGCCCTGGAGCAGCAGCACTGTGCACAGCCCTGCCCACCACCCTCCTGTATGGACTGACTCTCAGCCAGGCACTCTGGCTGTGGGGCACACCCCCATCTACATGGCCCCTGAGAACATCTCCAAACAGGGTGCCCATGCTTCCCAGCTCCTGGACAGAGGTGCTGGCAGCAGGTAGCAAAGGCTCACAGAACTGCTGGCAGACAGAACAAGCAAAGAAACGGTCACATTTCTAAACCGCAATTAATTTCCTTTGCTCATTAGCCAATTTATTCAATTAACTGTGCCCTAAAAAAATTGTGCAGACATCTTGTGTGCCTCCTGCAAGTGATTCTGCCTGCCTGGCAGTGTCTTCCCCAAGGCAGGACTGGACGATCCTCATCCTGGACCAGCCCCTGGCCCTTGGGCACCAGGAAAGGCACAGGAGGGGAACTGAAAGATTCTCCATCCAGAAGGGGCACCAGTGGTGTGAGGCAGGAGCCAGAGTCTCCCCAGCCGGACCTACAGGCTCCCTCCCCCTGGGCAGGAAGCTCCCAGCAGAGGGGACAGTAGGCAGTTTATAGGCTGAGGACAGGCCCAGAGGGAGGGAGCTGGGTGTGGCTGGGCAGACTGGAAGACAGAGCGGGAGGTCACAGAGAGCCCCAGATTCGAACACTGAGTCCATGGCCGGTGTCCAGACAGGCCAGCTCCTCACACTCTGAAACTCTCCCTGAGGTGCCAGGTGAGCCAGCCCCCTATGCCTTGGCTCTAAAGGACTCAGTTCAGGCATCCAGAACATTCCAGGACCCCTGGATCAGGGCCACAAACTGGCCACCAGGCAGACCTGGAGCCCTTCCCAGTCAGTGACCAAAACACTGCACCACCCTGGCTCCAGAAGCCATCCAGAAAAAAGTCTTCAGTCAGCGGTGGCGTCCCACCCAGGCACCACTACTGGAGGTGCTGGAAAAGGAGGCTGTGAAGTGGGCTCCTCCCCAGGCACGAGGACTCCAGGGGAGGCTAGTGTCTTGCCAGTTGTGGCCCAAGCCCAGGGTACACTCAGGAGGTTCATGGCTCTAGTCAGTGACCAGCACCTCCTGGCCCACAGTGCACCCCGCTCCCATGCCCACGCCCACACCCACGGAGAGGGAGGCCTCAGGGTCTGAGCCTGGTAGACTGCACTCCCTGCCTGTCCCCACCCGACCCCCAGCCCTTACCTCTCAGCACCAAGGACAGAGGCCTTGGCCAGGAGGGCACTTCACAGGGCCCCTCCCAGCCGCAGCATGGATGAGGACCCACCCGCAAGGGAGCGAGTTGGAGGATTCAGCCCTTGCCGAAGAATCCAGGCACCGAGGGGTCAAAGCCCACCAGGGTCGCTCAGCTGCTGGCCTTGGAGCCTTGATGCACCCCGTCTTTCCTCCCTCCCTCTGGGCCATCTCCACGCAGCCCTGCTGTCCTGTATAACAGCTCCTGAGCCACACAGGGGCTGTGGAGGACTGAGTACCCATCCCTTTCCCCTCTGAGGCAGTGCAGGGTGTGCGCACATGGGTCCCTGGAGCCAAGGGAGGTCCCTAGCCCAGGAAGACTCCTCTCAATGTGCATTGTTAATAATGTACAGTCTTAACACAGGGGCAGACTGTCACACGTCCCTCCCTGCCCTCCAGCCCCTGTCCAGCTGCTGAGGTGAGCAACAGGAGTCCAGTCCCAGGGGCTAAAGCCCCCAGCCTGTCCATGACGCTAGCCCACAGCAACCCTACAGGCATGACAGTGCCTGTCCTGCTCTACAGATGGGAAAATGGAGGCTCCAAAGCAACATGCCACGGTGCATGAAGGGTTTGGCAAATGGCACTTCTTCCACAGGGCTGTGCCTGCGGGTCCCCAGCAGAAACCCACCCCTCAAGAACAGTGCTATTACAATAAGGCTGCACATCCTTGGGACTGAGGGCCAGGGGCAGGGGCCCAGGAGACCGTGAGCGCCTAGGCAAGCCCGGCACACCCTGCTCCCCACGGCAGCCCGCCTGCCCATCCATTAGGCCGCAGCCAGTGCTGCAGCCTGGAATCTAATTTCGCCCTAATGAACTGCCCTATGCCAGGACCACTGTCGCTTCCAGTCCAGGCACAGAGACAACAAGACCTGACAGCTGCGCCAGCACAATCAGAATGTGAGGCGCGACCCTTGGTCCATCAGGCCAGGTGGGACGAAGGGACATGCCAACCAAAGTGCTGTTCTCTTGCATCACAGTGCACTGCCCAACTGGGAAGTACCACTGGGTCCCCAGCCCTGGGAGGGGTGCAAGGGGGTCCACGAGAGACCGGCCTGCCCTGCACCCGCAGGTGCTCCATCATCAACCCTGGCCCCAACAGCACACAGTTCAGGACCCCCGGTCCTGAAAAGCCAGCTGCTGGCTCGGCATCCAGGACTTCAGCTCTCCACCAAGCCCTTTTCTCCCAACACCCACGATGAGCGATCTCTTGTGGGTCCCCAGGATGGCCAGCACCAGTGTTCCAGGTCAGCAGGGATGCAGAGGTGCTGGCAGCCAAGGTCCTGCTCTCCTCCCACAGCTGTGACATCACTTGCCCCATCAGAAGCCCAAGGAGCACCAGCTCTAGTGCTGCTTTAGTGACCACAGGGCCACCCAGGAAGGGCAATGTCTGCAGCAGGCAGCACTGAGAGTGGTGGACCACAGAGGGCTCCAGGTCTGGCAGGAAGCCTGCTGCTCACATACAGAAAATCAGCTCAAGTGCCACCTTGTGACTTGTGTCCTGCCCAAGGTCCCTGGAGACAGCAGTCCCATGTGGTTGATTTACTCCTATCAGTCACTACAAGGTGCCGAACACGAACAAGAGGTGAGGGGCAGGCTGCATTTCAGGCCACTGCCAACCTGACCGCGGTCCCTGTGCTCACAACCCCGGCAGCTATCTCTGCTCTTCCTACTCCATGTACTACTCCATGGCGCCAGACTGTGCTGTGATCCCTGACAGGGACAGAAGCCAGGACAAGAGGTGTCAGTGGCCGGCGATTTAGCTCAGTGGCACCACCACCTACCCCGCAAGTGCAAGGTCATGAGTTTTATCCCTAGTATGGCAAAAAAAAGGGAGGGGGGAGGTCAGGAGGAGAGACCTGTGTGGGCCTGAGAGCAGAAGGACACAGCCACCCTGGGCCTGGCCACACTTGCACCTGTGGTGGGCAACATAGCTCATCAGAAATAAGGCCACTGCCCTACAGAAGTGGCACGTGTGCCACACAGAAGTGAACAACCGCAGCCTTCTATCCACAGGGCCCTAACAGTGGACATCCACAAGGGGCCATCAGTGTCTATGTGCAGTCCTCACAGAGCCAGAGAGGACAGCAGGCTGGCACCCTGCAGCAAGGGCACACCTAGAGGGGACCATGTGGAGGGCAAGGATAGACGAGACCCTGCCCCAGGGTCTACTGGTCCCAAAGGCACAGAACAAGCCCATCGCCAAGAAAGAAAGAGCCAGGAACAGGGGAAATGTGCGGCGACCACTAGCAGGCTGGTGTCTTTATTGAGTGATGACAATGTTTGACAGTGCTGGTGGCTGCACATCTCAGGGGAGATCCATAAAGGCACTGCCCAGTTTACACATCAGGGAATATCAGCTCAGTTCTCAGAAGAAGGAGGCTAGGCTTTTCCCTCTGGGGCACTTCCTTGGCAGGGTGGGCACTCCTCCATCAGCAAGACAGTCACAACTGGGACAGCCTGGCACAGCTCCCTGGGCTGGCCAATGCTCCTGGGGCCCATCCCCCAGCCACCTCCACAGGGTGGCCTTCTCCAGCAACACAGGGCTCAGGCCCAGACAGGGCCTCATACTGACTCGAGCCCCGCAGGCCAGGCCTCCCCTCACCACGGACTGCAGCTGGCAGGAACAGGGCCACCTCATCACCCACCCACACACCAAGCAGATGTGCAGCATGCAGATCGGGCCACCTGGACATGACTCACCTGAGGACAGATGAACTGACATACACGCCAGTGGAGGCACCTGCGTGGCACACTGTCCCCACAGAGGCAATAACAGTGTTCACGGGGGATTGGCGGAGTGAAGAGCCCGCAGGATGTGACACATCTTGACACACCCAGACAGCCCAGCCCACAGCCGGCTAATCCAAAAGGAAATGCTACCACACAGGCAAAGGCATGAGCCTGAAATGTTCAGGGGGTGCAGAGAGGCCTGGAAATCAACCAGAACTAGCACAAAGAGCAGCCACAACCCAGTGTTGCTGTAAGACACGAAGGGAAGCTCTCCATGCTCAGGAACACCAAGCTGCTTCCCACGGCCAAGCCCCGCCCCTCAAGATCCTCCACGTGCCAAGTCAGCTGTCAACAGAGTGAACCCAGATGGCAGCGGACAACAGCAGAGACGCTGCTCACACCCTGGCCCAGAACAAGGCTTCCTGTGTGCTTTTGTCTCAAGTGGTCCCTGAGACTGCCTCCGCAAAATGCACAAACACACATGCATGTACACGCTCACACATGCACTGTGGATGAGGTCTGGAGTTCACCTACCAGAAGGTGCCACTGTAGGCTTGTGTTCAGAACCTCGGACAGCGGCCCAGAGCCAGCCCTGCCCTCCTCCCTTCCCTCGACTGTCCCACCTCCTGGGAAGCAGCAGACTTTTCTGCGCTCCGCCAGGCAGGGCCCAGAACCCTGCACCACGTGCAGATAGATGCTTCTCTACAGACACATCACCACAAGCACATCTTCACACATCTTGCCAAGGAAAACACCCACTGGCACAATGTCTTTACAGTAACAGACCTGGATGCCCCCAGCAGGAAGACATCAGCCAGGAACCTCACAGCAGTACTGCTCAGGGTGGCAAAATCCCCACAGGGAGGCCCTCAGCATGTCACAGTGCACCAGAGCTGCAGGCCCAGAGGGACAACAGCTCCCCGTGCTCGGGGCAGGTGGAAAGCACAGGGCAGTGCACAGCACACAAAAGCAGGACATAAACTGGGCATGCTGGCATCCCCCCGGACTCGGTTCGCACACTCCACAGACCCCCTGGTATGCTTCTCCATGTGTGCGCAGCTCTGACTCTGTGAATTTCTCCTGTTCTGGAAGAAGTGAGAAGATACAGAGCCCTGATTCGTAGGTAAGCTACCCACCTACAAAGAAACCCTCTTTGAATTGCCTCTTACCCTACTCAAGCCCCCACTTCCTGATCTGCCTCCTCCAAGGGGCCCCCCATATACCTGGGCTGAGGCCTGCTCCCAACAAAATGTGCCCTTCGATAAATGAAGCCACCACTCACCAGGCTGTCTCCAAGGACAGGCAAACTGAGCCCATGTGTGTCCAGCAACCAAGTGTGGGTGCCTGTACATGATTCGGAGACTCCACATGGCACCCTGCAGGCTCCCCCCAGTACCGCCTTGGAACATGCTTGTGTCTCATCCCTGTTCTTACTTCCTGAAGCTTTTCACCACCACCTGCAAAACCTAGGGCCCAAGAAAAATTCAATATTTTCCTCCTCATTCTGTAAATATTTTCCTGAACCTAAACAGAAAAGCAGCTCTAAAGGCAAAAGGTCTCCAGCACAGAGAGAGCTCACAGGAGAAGGATCAGGACAGCCAGGCCCTCAAGGCCAGTGACAGGGCCAGAAGGGACTCAGCCCTCTCCAGACAGGACCCTCCCCACAGCCAGGCAGCCCAGCTCACAGCACCCTCAGTGCCCTCCAGACCTGCCCAGGCCACCTGGAGGTCTCTGCGTACATGGATCCCAACCAGCTTCCATTAGAACTTTCCAGAACAGTCACTCCTTTGAACATTCACAAAATTATTCCCAGTAATCCAAAAGGAAATTAAAGACCTAATTTTATTCCAGCTGCATCACCGGAGGACAACCCACCTGGGCACGTCTGGAATGCATCCTGCCTCTCGTTCCAAATGGAGCAGCTGCTGCCCTCAGCCCTCACATGCTCGGCAAGAAGCTGCTGGAAAAGCCCAGCAGCCCTCCCGCTGGCCAACTGCTGGACAGCGGGGAGCTCCGGGCAGCAGTGCTGGGGAGACCAGAAGCCTCCTCGAGAATGAGTGCTGCCACCCAGCCGAGGACGGGCCTCACAGACGTCCAGGCCCTCCCTCATCCTCCCGGCCTTCACCCCGAGCAGACTGGGGGGGGGAGGGGTCATGACAGACATACAGAAAGCCCACAGCACTCCTGTCCCCTTGTTCCCACCACAGTCGTGGTCCTGGGCACTCTGACTGCACACGCCGTGTGGAGCCCTGCTCTGGAGAACCCTCTTTCAAGGCCCCAGCTCTCAGCAGTGACACAGAACCCACAGAAGGGACCAGACCCGCCCTCCCCTGACACACCTCCCAGCCTCAGAGAGCGGAGAAAAGTGCAAAAGACAGCAGAAATCGAGCCCGCTGTGCGCAAGGGGACCCCTGCTGGAGGGCACAGCAGCTGAAGGGTGCGCAGGGGCACAGCCTATGAGTCGCAGTCGGCGGCTCCCGGGGATCATCTCAGCCGTAGGCCAGTGTGGCCCCGAAGAAGCTCCTGGAGCCATCAGCACACAGTCATCAGAAAGCAGAGCCACGCTGCACCTGGGCAGCGGGAAGCAGCTGTGCTCACAGGGTCTCCACGCTCGCTCAGTTCTGGTCTTACGTGGCTGGCTCAGCCTCACAGGCTGTGTCACAGTAGAGTCATCGAGCTGGTCAGACAGTCTCAGTGGGTCCAGCTGTCCATGAGCCTTACACGGCAGCTCTCTCATGGTTTTGAGGAGCTCGCCGCTCATCGTGCATTTCCTGAGCCAAAATCATTCCTCTCCACTGTGCCCAACCCTGAGGATGCCAGAGCATGTGCGTGCCACTCGTCCCCCAACACCTTGGCAAATGCAGGATGCCCTCTGTCCCAGACAGGGGCTGCCAACCGTGTGGCCGGCTCCACTGGACAGACACAGCGGTCTCTGACGTTCAGGACCTCTGACACTCGCAATATGGGCCTCAGGTAAACAGCAGCCCAAACAATCCGCCCAGGCCCAGCCACTAGCTGATGGGACTGAGAATCTGTCAATGGCCTGGCTGAGAGGCAGGAGGCTAAGAGACACCACTGTCCCTGCCTCTATCCCACCTGGGGTAAGGGCTCATTCTGCTGAACTCAGTGATGGTCACGGTCACAGCATGGAGCTGTGACCCTCAGCACAGAGCTTCACTGCATGAGCTTTATCCCATCACAACCAGACATAGCAACTGGCGTCCAGGACCAGAGCTGGCCAGCAGAGGAGGACCAGCCAGGGCCCTTGGCTCCAGCCCCAGCGATGCTTCCTCCCCACAAGGTGACTCAGGGCCTCTGTGATCTCTATACCCGCTGAAGTACAAGTCCAACTGGAAGAGGTACAGGTGGGTGAGCCCTTGGTGGGGGAATGAGGCCACCTCTGCAGATCCAGGAACTTCCACCCCCAAGGCAGTCTGCATTTACAGTTGAAAATAATCAAAATCACCACGGCAGGAAGTCTGCCTGGACATTTTGTCACAACATGAGCACAAGCCAAGGTCCCTCACCACAGCCACTAACTCCCTCATCAGCTCCCGCACAAAGGGGCAGCAGCCGCTGGCCTGGGACTCCCCACCTTCCTCCCTGACTGAGGCCTACTGTGCCTCTGAGCCGTTAGCAGGACATGGCCAGAGTCCAGGCCCAGCCCTAGCTCTAGGCATCCCACCCAAGGGGATGCCCCAGTGCCTCAGGACAAGGCCACAGGCCACCACCCTGCCTTCAGCAGTTCAGCTGCTGTGTGATCAAACCAAGACCCTGTGTCAGCAGCTTCCACAGAGCCCCCAAGAGCCTGTGGCCCCTTCCCTTGGACGCTACCAGCTGTCCTGACTAGACCCTGTGATGCCAAGGCCGGCCCCAGTGTGGGCCTCCCTGGGCCTGCACTTGCCCCTCGAGGCTCACAGGGGATGTCTAGCCCTCGGCCAGGGCCAGGCCAGCCTTGTGCTCTCAGATGCTCTGGGGCTCAGAATACTTGCTCAAGTAGGTGCATGCTGGACACGCTCGGCCAGGCAGTGGCCAGCAGAAGCTTACAGCACCTGTGGGTTCATGTGCCAGCAAAACAGACTGGGAAAACAGTGAACACACCGTGTCCACCACCAGACTTGGCCCTCAGTCAGGACACAGTCACAGCTCTTCAAAAGCTCCCCAGGGTCAGCACGTCCAACCCGCAGGGCCAGCATCAGGGGCCCTCCGGGTCCATGGCAGAGGCCTTCAGGCCTGCTGGCCACAGCATGCGTCCTCCATGTCTCTGTTACCGGTCCAGACATCCGACTTGTGAAGAATCCTCTAAGACTGAGGCTTTCTGCCCTCTAATCTGTGAACCTACCCACAGAGCTTCCTGCCTGCCTGTTAATTACTTGTTTTATTGCCTTGCAGCAACAAAAATGCTGAAATTTACTCCACAAGTGATCAGAGTGATTAAAAGTATTCCATCACTTCGCAGTAATTTCACTCTAAATTATTGGTGAGGGTGAGCAACCCCGTGAGGAGGCCTGGGAAGCTGGACAAGTCCAGACCCAGGACAAATCCAGGTTTCCCTGGAAACCACAATCTCCAAGGCACTTTCGCCTTTTGGGAAATTTCCATAAGATTCTCTGCCTCCTCTTGGCCCGAGAAAGCTGAGACTTGTCACTCAGCGCTGCGAGCCTCCATCCCCTCACACACCCGGGGCCTGCAAGGGGCCAGCTCTCACTCCTGTGTGGGCGTCCCTGGGCCTGCACTTGCCCCTCGAGAGCACCCAGCCGAGGCAGGGGCACACTCCCTGCTTGCTACAGAGCAAAATGAGAGTGTTTGGGAAGGGCCCGGGGCAGCCTGGGTGCCCCTCAACTTAGTCATCCAGGGCCAAGCGGGGCCCAGGCGAGGCCCTGACCCCAGACTCCCCTCTCTGCTGGGACACAGGAGTGAGCCCAGGCCCTGCCACCTCACAGGCCTCCACAGGGGAGCGGGAGGCCGTGGGGATGGGGGGCTTGGACAGCCTGTGAGGTGGGCCCGGCCTCCCGTCCTTCTCAGCCTCCAATGTTCCATCTGGCTTATTCTGAAGGCCCTCACCTCCCGGCTACTCAGGGCAGGAGATCTTGGAAGCTCAAGCCATCTGCACCTCTGAGCCCTCATCTCTGAAGAAGAGACCCCACCGGTCTGCTTACAGAACAACTGGAACAACGGTTCTCAGACTCAGTTTCCCCATTAAGCCACTGGGAGGATGGCGATGAGAAACAAGCAAGGCCAGCACACAACAGGAGTACTTAGGGCCTTTCCCTCCGCCTCTGAGCCACATGGAGACCTGTGTTGCTGCTGCCCAGTTCCTCATGCACAGGGGGCAGCAGAGGAGCGAGCAAGTAGGTGGGGTGCCAGAGTCCGGCTCAGGCCCCCGTGGTGCTCACCCCAGGGCGCAGCCCCTGCACTCCTATGGCCACACGTGCTTTGGGAGGGACGGGACGTCAATCAGGCTCTTCCCAGGCAGCACCCAGGCCGGGTCAGCCTCCACTAGCTCAAGAGATCCCTTCTGGAATCTCACAGACAGAGCGATGGTCCCGGCTCTGCCGGGGACGTGTCCCAGGATCCGTGGCCAGGGCACCTGGCTGATCTTACCCACCAAGCCCTGCTGTGGGGCAGACACACTCCTCCCAAGAGCAGCTCTCTCCCAGGAATGCAACAGGGATAGCTGAGAGGCTGGCAGAGCTCAACCTCTCAGGAAGACAGAAGGAAGGTGCCCCAGGAGGGCCTGGAGCTGCCAAGGCACCGGACTCACATCCACTCCGAGCTCTGGCCCTCCACTGCCTGCCCAGACCCCAGAGAGAGACTCAGCCCTTCTCATTAATCAATGAACAAACCAAATGGGGCCCGATGCATATATGTATGGGCCAGTCCCTGACAAACCAGCAGGCAGTGCAGGCTGGTCACTCTCAGGATAGCTCGTGCCGTCCTGCCTCCTAAGCTGAGTGGCAGCTGGGCATGGAAGATTCCTCACCCGGGACCTGGGGGATTGGTGGTACATGGCAGTCGTCACGTGAGCTGTGCTGCTGTGCATGGTGTTGGTCTTCACAGAACCCTGGGGTGGGCAGGTAGGGCCAGCTGTACCCACTTTGCTGATGAACAAACAGGGGTCTGCAGAGGCGCTGAGCTGAGACCTGAGTGACTAGGTCAGCTGCCAGACCCCTGCTCCTTCCTGCCACCCCTCCGCCCACACAAGAAACCTCCCTGCTAGAGTGGCGTCATCTGCTCAAAGCCACTCCTGCCAGGGAGCTGGGGTTCCAGAAAGCCTCTGCCACAGTAAAGGAGCCACAGAGTGGCCTGAAGCAGTCTGAAGTTGGGGTCTCAGTGGGGAGGGTCTCACCCCCACAGCAGGCACATTCAAGCGGTGCAGACACAGAGCCTGCACATGCCGGGGCCTCTCACACACTCTGCTGCCCATTCTGGATGCTACAGCGCAAGACAGGGAGGCCGGCAGTAGGGTCAGAAGGGCCAGCCAGCACCGACCTGGGAACAGGGCCTCATAGAGCGCTTCTCAACCACAGGGAGCCCCAGGAGATGCCACCAGCATCTCTCTCGCCCAGCCCACTGGACAAGGCGCTCTGTCCTGCCCAAAGTCACCGGCTGTGATCTGGCAGGCCAGGGCAGACAGCCAGGGAGGGTGGCTGCCAGAGGACACACAAGCTCTTCTGAGAATTAGTTACCAACATGCTTGACCCCAGACCGTGGGCCCTAGGCCTGGGAGAGCCCAGCATCAGCTCCAGAGGGAGGCAAGGCTGCCGCCCGATGCGAGTCTCTGCCAGCACCCGACACTGCCAGGGAAGCCCCCACAATGGGTCTTTTCGCGAGGGCCTCTCCCTTCACCCCACCACTACACCTTCCAGGACACATGGCCCTTGCTGCCCAGGCGACCCCCAGCCTGGGTGCTTCCCACAATCCGCTCCTCACTCCCATCCCAAAATGCCTCTTTCACACAAAATGGCTGAGTCTCAGCTCTCTTCCTGCATCCTCGCTCTGCTGGGATGGTAGCAAAGCTCCTCACGCCGGGAGGCAGTGCCCACCCTCGCACCTGCACTCAGTCACACGGTCACTCATGCAACATCACACGCAGACACCCATGTGCACGTGAACGTGGTGGCTGCCTGCCAGCCCTGCCCCGGGAGGCTCAGCATCCTTCACCTAGGCCTGGGGACGGAGGTGGACCCTTTGAGGCCCAGGCCTGTGGGCCCTGCTCCCCACGTTCATGTGCAGGAGGGGGTCCAGGGCCCAGGACGGGCCGGGGTCGCCAGCAGCTGGAAGATGTTCGGGCTGCGGAGTGCACAGGGGTGACGGGATTGAGTCCAACCAAGGGCAGGTTACTGGACAGAACAGGCAGCTACCCTGGCCCCGGGCTGGGGTGGGGTGAAGTGAGTTAGACCCCTCTTGCCATTTCAGCGACCCAGAAGCTCAAGGGGAGAGCGAGAAGTTAGAGGGATGGTGCACAGCGTCCAGTCCCAGGGTGGGGGCGTCCCAGGAGTCAGCGAGGCAGCCCGGACCCAGAGCTGCGCAGCCCTCCCTCGCCGCCGGCCCTTTGTTCGGCGCCGCGGGCCGCGGGGAGGGGCCTCTCGGCCGAGGGGGGAGGGGCCGGGCGCCCGCACAGCTGCTCCTGCGGGGGAGGGGCTGGCGCGACTAGCCGGGCGCCCCCACCGCAGCTGGCAGCCCCTGACCCCAGAACTCGGTCCAGGCAGTCTCCGAAATCGTGCTCCAGTCTCCGCCCTTCGCTTCAACCAGTGGGCGCGGGGCCCTGACCCAGACCTCGACCCCAGGCCAGCCGCGAGTCCCGCGGGCGCGCGGAGACGCACACAGGCCCTCGGTGCTCGCCGCTGCGCGCCCGCCGCCGGCCGGGCTGGGGTCGCCGCCCCCGCGGGCCTGGCCACTCACACGTAGGCGTGGTAGATGAACGCCCAGCCGCGGGGCCGCTCCAGCACGTTGTAGAGGAAATTCTGCAGCTTGCGGTAGAAGGCGTTGCGCTTGGGGGGCTTCCCGGCGCCAGCGCCGCCCGCGCGCGGCTTGCTCAGGATGCTGCCGCGCTTGGGGGCCTCGGAGCCGGCGATGAGCAGCGCTCCGTCCCGCGTGGAGTCGGGCGCGCCGGGGTCCAGCCCCACGAACCCCACCTTGAGCTTCTTCTCCCCGCTCGGGCCGGGGTACACGCCGCCGTTGCGCGACTTCTGCACCATGGTGCCGGCGGTGCCCTGGCCGGGCTCGGGCTCAGCGGAGAAGGCGCGAGGGCGGCGGCGCGGGCCCCAGCCCAGGCCCCCGGCCCCGGAGCCGCATGGCCGAGGAGCGGCGGCGGCAGCTCCGCGCTCCTGCCGGGCCGGCCGCGCGCGAAGACGCAGCGGCCACCTCGCTCCGCGCGCACCTCGCCGCCTGGCCCGAGGCCGCGCCGGCTCCGCCCTCCGCCTCGCCCCGCCCCCGTTAACCCCTGCGCCGCCGCCGTCGGGTCGATCTGCTGGAAGAGAGCAGGGACTGGCTGAACTCGTGTCTGGGCCTCGCAGATCCACCCCTTCCTGAGGGGCCCTGTTGTCCCACAGACACGGGCAAGACCGCACAAGCAGGACGCTCGACCGGGCTTGAGGTTGCCAGAGCCGGTGAGGGTCAGACTCCTGCCAGCAGGGCCTCAGGAAGGCACCAGCGGGAGAAGGCACTGGGCCTTGCCAAGTTCTGGATTCAGGTTCAGCCTTCAGGGATCTGCCGCTGGTATCGCTCGATGCAGACTTTTGGACCCCAGCCCTTGTCTGAGTGTCCAGAGAGGATTGGTGAAAGCTTCCTAAGACACAGCTGGGCGGGCCTTAGAGAAAGGTCCTGTGGGCGGCCCTGTGGGCAAAGGGTGCTCCTCAGGGCATGGGCGGGAATGAGGGCAGTCAGAGAGGCGAGCCCACAGGTACCCTGGCGGCCTGGACTTCGCTGTGCCGACCCAGTGGCAGCCGCTGAAGGACAGAGCTGAAGCAACGCAGAAGCCAACAGGGACACACATCCTGGACAAGAGGACGGGCACTGACCACTGGGAGGTGTCCCCCAGCAGAGGGCTAGGTAGGTGTGACTGTGCTCTTCAGAGATAAGTGTGCTCTGGGAAAGGGCCCCTCCGGCACCCGCTACTGGGAAGCTAAAGGACCCTTCTCTTAGGCCTCAGGGCCCACCGCTCCCACCCTGCCCTCTGCAGCCTGGTGGGGTCTGCTGCCTCCACGACCTGACCCTGTCCAGCCACAGTCCACTGCCACCCTGCACCACATATTCTGCTAGAAGAAAAGCCCTCTTGAGCAGCAGGTACTGCTCCTAAGTAACTGCGCTAACCCCATGCCAGGTCAGCCCTTCGCTGTTTGCTCTTTGGTCTCCACAGCTCGTGGCATTAGAGTCTGTTTCATGTTTTGAGGTTTATTCGTCGGGGTCAGTTAGGCCGTGCAATAAGAGCCAGCAGGCACAGTGCTGACTTACCCGTTATCTCGAATGTCGGAGGTCACCCACAGTGTTTGCAGGTCTGTGTACTTCCCACACATGCACAGGACCCCCAGGGCACACTTCTGACCCTCCACAGCCCTCCTCCATGCCCACACATCACCAAAATCACCAGCAGTAAATGGGCTAGGCCCCTTCGGAGCCTGCCATGCCAGCCCAGGTGGGCTAAAGGTGGAGGTGACAGAGAGAAGAAGATGGTTACCTTTTCTCACCTTCACTCTGTAGAGGAATGAAGTAACTGATCAGACATGCAACATGCAGCAGGCCTGGGCCCTCCTCCTATGAAGAGGAAGCCCACGTCCCGGCCATGTCCTCTCAGAAGTCAGAGCACAGTGGGGACAAGGACAGAGCTGGGTCACAGAGGAGGACGGGGGGAGGCAATGGTGTCATTTTAGCCGCAGCACAGGCCCTCGGAGGACGGAGTGGAAGACCGTCTGGGGCTCCAGGACAGTAGGAGACACAAATCTGCTTCTCTTTGTCTTTTAGAAAGGAGCAAGGCCCATCTGTGAGGTTGTGGGAAGATATCCACAGTTTCTGGGGCCAGCAAGGGTTGCAGTGGAGCTGGCAGGGTGCAAAGCAAGTCTGCTCAGCGGCCCTTTCTCTCCTCTTCCAAGGCCTGTTGCGCCTTCAGCTTGACTGCTTCTCAGAAGGTTCCAGAAAGTGAGTCCTGCATCAAGGCTGAAGTCTCTGCTGCCTGCACTTGGGATGTCCTTCAGCAGGCTGGCTCACTCATCATTTACGTCACGGGCCGCGCCTGGCACACCTGCGGGCTTCTGCTTGTCAGCAGTCTGGCTACCACCGTGGTCCATCCTGAAACCCCAGAGAAGCGGGTCATGAAAACACCCAGTTTGGGCAAACTTCACACAGGCAACAGGAATTCCACGTCATTTAAAACCAGATGGGAAAAGCTTTCAGGCTCAAGCCATCTTTGCCAAGACTGCATTGACAGGATTCCAGAGAGAAAGAGTGGAAAAATTCAGGTGAACCCGATGCCCAGCTCCAGCTAGAGCTAGTGCTCTACATGGCTTGGCAGCAGCCTGGCTCCAACCTGGGAGCTGTCCTTTCAGCACCCAGAACTTCCGAACCTCTGGAAGCTGGTGGGCCTAGCCACTCTCTGGGCCTCCCCTGGGTAGGCACCCTCTCTGGCTCCTCCTGTCCCCACACTGCCAGCTGTACCAAGCAGCCAGAGGAGGTGGGGGATGCTGAGGCGATGAGCAGACACTTGCTGTAGCAGGTCAGAGTCCCCACGAGCCCTACCTGCCGTGTCTTTCCTCCAGAATGTGCACCACAACGGGCATTCCTGTGCGGCTCCCCCATACTTATGCCTGTTCTGCCCGCTGTTCCTCGAGCATCAGACAAGCCCTTTCGGCTGCTCGGAGAAGAGACCAAATGAAGCCCTCTGGAGAGCTCACTCGACGGAGATTCTTCACCGCAACACTCTGCGGTCAGGTAGCAGGACCACTTCCCAGAGACCACTGCTCTGGAGCGCAGCTGAGGAGGCCAGGAGTCTGGACTTAGGGGAAGCAGAGGGGGACGGGGCCCCGCCTGCCTGGGCCGGCCAGGCAGCACCCGTGGTGAGGCACAGTGCAGAATGTGCCCGGTGCAGGAGAAAGCAGCTCCTGCTGTGCAGCCCTCGTCTTGTGTTTTGGACATGCAGAGGACTTCCCTGTCTACATATGTGGCCATCTTGAGTTCTGTGAGCCACCAACCTCCACAGATAGGAGCACATGTGGACACTGAGAAGCAATTTTCCACTTCATCTCACTCCCCACCCATCTCCTCTTGGAAGAAAAAGAGACTTCCACCAAGTCACAGCACCCTCGGAAGACAGATGAGCCGGCAGAGCCCAGAAGGGAAAGCTCCACCAGCCGAGAAACAAGTCTTAATTTGGGGAAATGAGGAGAGATGAGTTCTCAATCACTCGACCTGGGTGAGAGCGATTGTTGCTTTAATCCCGCAACTTGGACCACAGGAAATACTTTCCCAGTCAAAAGCCCTAGCTACCCCTACCAAGGAATTTTCCGTTATTGGGAAGAGGAGGGGTTACTTTATCTAGCTTTAGGGAGACAGGAAGTGAGGGAAAGATATAAGAGATGAAGGCATTGATTTTTTAAAAACACCTTATATTAACACCTATTGACTAAAGTCAATAAGAATTTAATTTATAGTTTTTTGAAGAGGACCACAGTTCTCAACCTGTCCAACCCCCTGGCAGACCAGCTAACTACATGAGGAAATAGACATATTTCTCAGCTACCAGTGCCTTGACTACAGGGGTCTCTGTCTCCAGAGGTAGCCAGCAACCAGGTAGGGAGTGAAAGTGGCCCCAAAGTGTCCAGAGAGGGTGAGATTCAAGCTGTGGCCCTCTCAGGAACTGCCTGCCCACGGGTGCTCGGCAATGCCCTGTGTCCCCGAAGCTCACCTCTGTCTTTTCTGGCCCAGTTTCACACGTGGAACCTGTGCATTCCTTCCTATACCTTTCTGTTGTCCCTGTCCTGTCACAGGTAAAATGTGAGGCACACAGAGCCCCACGGCTCCTCTGGGCTGTGGCCAGGTCTTGCCACTGGGCCCCCTGTTCCCACATTCCCACAGCACCCCGATGCTACCAGAAACCCCAAACCATGCCCACTCACCTCTGATCCAGCCCTGTTACTCTCGCCAAGGCTGTACGACCTCTGCCCTCTGCCCAGCACTACCTCCACCCAGGGACCATGCTCAGACTGTCCCTCTGCTGAGAGCACTGTTCTGTCTCCTAGTAATGGGGCGGGCGCTGCCTCTTCTCAGGGAGGTCCTGCGTGTGGATCTGTGCCACAGCAGGAGCCCCTGGCCCCGCCATTCTCACTAGTAGCTCTGACACTCTCCCATCTGAGACTGTCTTTCACTTCTTCAGTTGTCACCTCCCTCTCCAGTGAGCTCCATGAGGGCTCAGTGGCCCCTTGGTCTGCAGCCCACCCCACAGAAGGGACTTGCCAAGGTTCAGCAATGAGTAATCTGTCACTTTGATGGAAGACTGAGTTCATCTGAAGCCTTCAACCAACCCTGCACAACAGACCTGGCATTTGTGCGGCTTGGCCTTCTGGGGTAGACCCTGGGACGCAGCAGGGCAGTTCGGTGCCATGGAGGCCTCTCCTGCTAACCAAGTGGCGGACCACCTCCCTCACACCAGCTGCCGACATCTGCACCCTGGCTGCTCCCCACTGCTGGCTCAGGCTCGCCTGAGTGCCTCGCTTGGCTAGGTGTCCAGCAGGCCCTGGACAGAGCGCCCAGCCTGGGGCAGCAGGAAACACAAGCTGTCAGAGTTCCCACCCCCACTTTGCCCCTCACCTCAACAAGGTCACCAAATGCCACACCATAGGGATAATGCCGAATGGCTGAGTTCTCCAGGCAGCAGATCAAGGATACGCTGGCTGCTAGAGGCTCAGACCTTGCTGGTACCAATGATTCAGCCAGGGCAGTTCCATCAGCCCAGCCAGTCCCAATACACTCAGCTGCTGTAGTAAAAGGATGGTGGCCTAGCTGCAGAGCCGGGCCCCAGCGCAGACCCTGGTGCGCTCCCCAAGCTATGTGGCCTTGAGCAGACCAGGTGACCAGTCAGAACTGTCTGCCTTCAGTGTTCATACCCCAGACTCTGTAGTCTTCACACAAAGTGACGATGCAGGAAGCAGGTCAGGAGGGAGGAGCTGCTTGCTGGGGTCTGTGCCCTGCACTTGGAAACACAGAGCTTGGGCTCTCTCTCTCTCTGCCCTCTGCCAAACAAGATCACAAGGGCCTGCCAGCCTGGACTTGGGCCCGCATCCGTGGACTTGGCAACATTGCGATCTTAGACTGCTGCCTCCAGAACCCTGAGAAGTAATTTCTGCTGTTTCAATTCTCTGGTCTGAGGATTTCCTATCATAGCTGTCCAGCTGACCGAGACCGCTCACAGTCCTCTGAGAACAGAGTCATAGCTCCCCCCTCTGGGGACAGGCCAGCAAAACAGCCAATTGTTTCAAGACAGCCTCAGCCCTAACGCAGCGGCAGCTGTGGCTGGAAGGTGCACACAGGGATCCCAGCCCCTGGCCTCTGCACATCCCTCTTTCTTGGTTTCTCACCAAGATTTAACAAACCTTCCCCTGAGTAACAGTTAAAGAGAGTGGTGTGTTCACCCCTGTAGCTCAGACAAGCTGCTCCATCCCCCACACGGACAATAGCCATTTTGGTCGGCAGGTCTCACCAGCGCTGGTTTCCCTCAGGGAACATCTGCCACTGTCTGGAGACATGTTTTGTTGCCACAGCTGGGTGACAGGTGCTGCTGGCACCCAGCGCTGCTCGCCATCCTACAGTGCACAAGATGCCCCTCCTGGAGAACTATCTAGCCTGGATGTCAGCAGTGCAGAAGTTAAGGGATGTAAGTTAATAATGTCCTTTATTGGGCTGGGGATATAGCTCAGTGGTTCTGGTGCCTGTCTTGCAAATGCAAGGACCCGGGTTCAATCCCCGGTAACCACACAACAATACTGGGCATGGAGACTCACACCCAGCAGCAATCAGTACCACATACCACAGTGTGCCGGACGTGGTGGCTCACACCTGTAATCCCAGCACTCGGGAGGCAGAGGCAGGAGGATTGCTGTGATGTGAGTTTGAGGCTGAGCTCAGGGCCAGCCTGAACCACAAAGTGAGACCCTGTCTCAAAAAAAAAAAAGTCGTTTATTAAAATGCAAATATTAGTGCTATGTTACTCATTTGTATCTTAGTGTGTATGGTGGATTTTCTCTCCACAGTTCATGAGAACGGCCAAGCCAAGGGATGGGAATTTCTTTAGAAAAGGAGATGAGAAACAGACGAGAAAAGAATGCCAGGCGCTAGGAACAGGCCCTCCACAGGCGGCATCTGCACCACGGCCAGCCCAGAGGCCGCAGCACGAGCCCTCAGCCATTCAGCGCAGTGCCCATAGGATCTCCGCCACTCACTTCCGCTTTTACAGCAGAAAACACTGCTTGTGTTTAACCGTGAGCTTAATGTGCATGTGTGATTTGGGGCTGATGGCCGAATCTCTTTGTACCTCAATTACTTTACTGGTAAAATGGGGATAAAGGCAGTAAGTACATCACAGGATTGCTGTGATGGTGGGTGAGGAAAGGCTTGGGAAGCAGCCAGAGCACTGCTTTGCAGGAAGAGGCATTATATAAGTGTGAAGGCAAAAATAACCCCATCGACTCCAGCTGGTGTCAGAGCATCTCCGCTGCGCACTGCCGTCCTCGGTTTCCACATGCAGAGCACAGCACAGGAGACATGGAGCCGGAGAGCAGGGAGCCAAGCAGGGCCAGCTGCCTGCAGGGGATGCAGTCTCAGCCCACAGGACGGGGCCAGAGGGAAGAGCCCCTGAAGCTCAAGGCCCAGCCCCAACCCCTGGGATAGAAGGTTTACTCGGACCGAGGGACGGACGGGACAGAGGCACGAGGGCCACCACTCTCCGTGCAGTGCAGCATTGCCCTCCTACCCCACACCTTCAGACACCTGAGCCCTAGAGACCCACAGCCCGGCTGGCTGGACTTGGCCCAACTTCAGATGGCAGCTCAGATGGCACAGGCCCAGCCCACAGTGCCCCTCCATGGGGCTTTTGGGCCCAAGTCTCTATTTACCCTGAGACTCAGTGTCCCCCACAGGCAGCTGACGAGGGCTCCCGATGATCTTCCAGGAGGCAGCTCAGCAGCTCCTGCCCCAGCAACCCCTCCACCCCAGCCTGTGAGCTCTGCTGTCTCCCTTGCATGACCCACTTGTGCTTGGTGCTGTGGCCTCACCAAGCATGCCTGGCAAGCAGCCCCAGGAGGAGGAGGAAGGGCTGCTCCTCAGCTCCCACCAGAAGAGAGGCTTTGCCTTCCCTCCTGCCCTCCTCACCCACCTTAGGGGTACACAAGGGAGAAGCAGGGCTCCGGTCTCCCTCACTGATCCTAGTTTCCAGGCCTCCTGCCCCTGCCTCGGGATCCCCACTGCTCAAGCCTGGACCTGGTTTGATGAAACTAAGCATCCACCTGGAAGCCTGGCAGCAGCCGCCCTGGACTCCACGCCTGAGTGACAGCCTCCCACAGCCTCCTCAGCCTCATCCCTCAAGTGAGACACAAGAGCGGCAAGCAAAGCAGAAGAGCCACCAGCTCCCAGCCTGCTGGCTGCTGTCTCACAGAGGGCCTTCCCGCACCCAGCAGGCCCAGTGGGTCCTGTCCTCCACGCCTGCTGGCTTCTCCTGGTCCCAGTGGTCACCTCCAGGCAACTCAGCCCTCTGTCTGGGCAACCAGCCAGCAGCACAGGTACACGAGTACATATACACACATCCCAATAGACACATCTGCGTGCACACACATGTGCGCATGTGCACTGTCCCAGCTCCCAAGGGTTCTAGGACACCCTGTCAGGTTCTCCCCTGAACCCCGCACAGCCACGCAAGCCGTCACTGTGCACACTAATTCTGCACACCCACAGTCCCACCCAAACACACTAAGGGGGTGCACTCTGACAGTCATCTCCGGTGCTGGAGTTTCATCTGCCATGAGGCTCAGCCCCTTGGAAGGAGCCCAGAAGCCATCACTCAGAGAGCACAGTCACCACCAGGCCTCCCAGCCCCCCAGCTGCCACAGAAGCCTGGGTAGGTTGGGAAGTTCTCGCCTACGTTCTGGGAGGCTGCCAGGAACCCTGGGAGACAAGGAAGACGGATCCTGTTCAGCCAGCTCAGCACGACTCTCAGACTGACCTCAGCTTCTCATGAATTTTTCAGAGGTTTCCAAAATGCAGATTGAAGCTGCCAGTTGGTGTCTTGGTGGAGTCTGCGTTACTCACCCACCCAGTGTAGGGTGTTCCCTCGTCCCTACATCCCACCCTGACTTGAAGTCTGTCATTGGGGTCCCTGCTGCCTTGGGACGACAGGGCCACCTCCCTGGGGTCCTCCTCACCCAAATGGCAGCCTAATTGCCCTGGCCATGACACTGTAGTTCCACCGTGCCAGGCTACAGTGCCCTATCCAGGCAGTGGCTAGCTGCCCTCACCCTGCTACTACCCTGTCCATCTGCCTACTGGGCTCAGCAAACTGATGCCCAGAAGCTAGTCTTGGGTTTGCTCTCAGAGTTCCTGGGGGTCTGCATCCCCTCCACGTGTGATGAGGAAAGGACCATTCCACCCACTGGGCCTGAAGATTGTCCCATGTGCATCCTCCAACAGGTGACAACTCCTCCACCTGTGTCTCTCAGAGATGACATGGTCAGTTCCCATTATCTCCCCAGGATACCCACTCACCTTGAGTCTGGACAGCTCAATGAACTCCCCCGAGACCCAGGACCGCACCCCAGCCCCAAGCCCCGGCCCTCCCCAGAGCTGTGGCAGGCTGGACACAAGGGCGGTCCCCGCTAGAGCCCAGTGGGGAAGTCCTGGAACCCTCAGAGGTGACCTGTGTGTTGTCCCTTCCCCCCACCTCACTGTCGAGCTAGAAGCTCAGGCCTGGCCTTTGCCTCCCCCGGATCCCTGCCCCCACCTGTGGATACACTCTGAGGTTGGCACAGGGGCTGCAGCAGGCTCGGAGCCCCCAGGGAACAGACCAAGAAATCTGAACCTTCCTGACCCCAGCTTCATCACCCCACCCTAGAAGGGGGCACAGGGGTCCGAGGCATCTCCAGAGCCCCCACCCTGCAGGCCCCGTCAGCCAGGGTGCTCACCCACTAAGGAGTCCAGCGAGCACAGGAGTGCCCTCGCCTCTTGTCCTCAGGCACCCTGGAAATCCACAAGGTTCTGTCCCCTCCACCCCCACCGCAGGAGTGCACCCGCTCTGTGGGAGACAGTGTGGGCCCAGCACTAACTGCAGGCAGCAGGGTGGGTAGCACTGAGCAACAGGCTGGTCTGACTGACTGGCAATGTCTGGGTGCCCAGAGATTCCAGAATGTTCAGGAAGGTGAGAGGACCTCACAGCCCCTCGGGGTCTGCACGTGGGGGCTTCCTTCCACTCCAGTGAGTTCTCTTACCCTCTCTCAGGCTGACATTCTTCAGTCTGGCCCCAAGTCTAACTGGGTCAAGTGTGTAAGCACAATTTCCTGGGGCCAAACAAGCTCCGCAGTCACAGTTGGCGCTGCCAACAATGGAGGTCCAGGAAAGGACCAGAACAGGAGAGGCTCATCACAAACCCTGAGTGTCTCGGGGTAGCATCACCAGATAAAATACAGCACTCCCAGCCAAGGTGAACATGAGTATTGTTAATGTAAATTTGTCTCAAAATTTTATACTAAAAATTATTCAGTATTTCATCTGAAGTTCACATTGACAGGGCATCCTGTATCTTTTGGGGAACCACTTGCGCTGACCCCCCCAACCAAATCCTGTATCTTCATCTGGGTTGTGGTCAGGGCTCCTGGGAGGCCCTGACATTCCATTCCACATTCCAATTGGGGGACCTGAGGTAGGTCCCCGGTAGTCTAGGGCTCAGCCCACCAGCACCGCCCGTGCCCTTTGAATCTGTGTGCAGCCAGAGAAACCAAATTCCCAAGCCACATGGCTGCTCGGTGACACAGATCTTTCCTTCCTACTCTGCCTTCGTCAAGTGTTGAGGACTGAGTAGAGACGCCAGGAGCCCCTCTGAGCGTACCCTGACATCCCTTTCTCTTGCCAGCAGAACATCCCCTGCACAGGCTGCATCATGGCCATTCTTAGCCACTGAAGAGGGTTGAATATGCCCCAGGGTGCTGGGAACCCAACCCCAGGGACCTGTGACCTGCTCTGTGTGCAAGCAGGAACCTTCCGGAAGCCAGTCAGTGAAGGGGTTGGGATGGGAGGTCAGGCTGGTTATCTAGGCAGGTCGTAAGTATGGCGCGTGTGCCCTACAAGGGGGAGATCCAGGTCCCACGGAAGAGGAAGCCAGCTGACCGCAGAGGCAGGACAAGTGACTCTGCCCCAAGCCACAGAAGCTGGAAGTGGCAGGGGACAGGAGTGTGCGGGCCCTTCAGCAGCTGAGCTCAGCTGAGTGGCACCTAGCCTGAGCTAGCCTCCAGGAGCCAGGCTGCATGAGTGGTCATTTGTTCCAACAGTCCTGGGGACTGACAAGCAGGGACCTCGTGAGAAGCCTGCTGCCCACCCTGCAGAGCACCCCACAGTCCATTCTGCTACAGGCCAGAAAACCTGGGCTACAGAGACCCGCCCCTGCGCCAAGAACATGGCAGGGCCTCCGCTATCGCCCACTCAGCCCCTGCCCACAGCAACAACAGGTATGGGCGGCAGGCAGCTTCCTCCTGGAGCACAGAGGACTGGTGAACAGAGAGGACCCGCCATCTCCCTGTCCTTGAGGATCAAGGCCAAGGCACGTCCTGGCCTGAATGGACCGTAGGTAATCCCCAGCATCCTCAGCCCCACTGACTCCTCGCTTCTGAGGTGGGCATTCCTGCAGCCCCCTGCTGAAGACCTGGCCCAAGGATGGTGCAGGAGCAGAACAGGCTTCTAGGGAGGGAGTCCCAAACCCAGGGGAAGGGGTATGTGCGCAAGCCCCGGAAGGATCCTCCTCACATCCCTCTCAGAAAGCCGCAGGCCACTCAGGCCTCGACCTGCACCAGCCTCGGGGCAGCTCCTCGGCCCCTGGTGGCTTCCGGCCCAGGTCTCGAATTCCCAGGCGCCCTCCCTGCATGGCTCAGGGCAGCCTGGCCTGACGCCAGGGCCCGGCAGCGCTTCGGGCGAGCGCGGGGCCAACAGCAGGCAAACACGGCTCTGGGGTCGCTCAGTTTATTGGTAAAACGGGCACTGAGCGGGACAGACGCGGGCGCGGAAGCCTGGGGCGGGGGCGCTTTTCCTCTTGAAGAACTTCCACTGGACCTTGATGGCGAGCATCCAGTCGCTGACATAGAGCCTCTTACAAGCGGAGGTGCAGACATGCGCCTGGCGGGGGGGCAGGGCGGCCTGGCGGCTCCCGGGCCGGGGCGGGGGGCGGGGCCCGGGCCGGGGGCGGGGCCCGAGCCGGGGCAGGGGGCGGGGCGCGGCGCCGCCGTGGAGGGCCGCGCCGCGGGCGCCCGCGCTTCACTTGCCCGCCTTCTGTGCCTTCTGCGCCGACTTGGTGACCTTGCCGGCACCACCGCTCTTCTTCTCCACGTTCTTGATGACGCCCACGGCCACCGTCTGCCGCATGTCGCGCACGGCAAAGCGGCCTGCAAGGAGAGGCGCGTCAGTGACCAGGCTCAGCCCCGCCCCGCCGGCTGGGATGCATCGCGCAGGCGCACTAGGTGCTCTCAGCATCGCGCCAGGCCCGCGGCCTATCATTAAAGCTTCCTAGCAGCCCCGGCTGCCTCACCGCCCCTGCCTGCGATTAGCACTGGAGCGAACCAAGTCCTTTCGTTTGGAAGTCGCTAGGCTGACTGTAGGCCACTGGTGAATTGTTCAAGGGATCTTCATCAGCAAGGGACACCATCCCTGGTTCACCATCTGCACTCAGTGACACAGACTAAGGGTCACCTACTAAGTGCTATGATTAAGCTCAAGAAAGAAGTTTTGCAACAGCAAAGGAGCCCCGTCTCCTACCCGCTTTGCCCCTGGGCCATCCCAGCTCACCAAGAGGCGGGTACTGTGAGAAGCTCTCCACACACATGGGCTTCCCAGGAACCATCTCTACAATGGCTGCATCGCCGGACTTCAGGGACTTGGGATTGTCCTCCAGCTTCTTGCCAGAGCGCCGGTCGATCTTCTCCTTCAGCTCAGCAAACTTACAGGCAATGTGGGCTGTGTGGCAGTCAATGACTGGCGAATAGCCAGCGCTGATCTGCCCAGGGTGATTCAGGATGATGACCTGAGGGAGATACGCAGCAGCAAGGAGCCTCACAGGCCTTGCTGGCAGTACGGGGGCCCAAGAAAAGGCCCTCTGGGCTGGGCAGCTGCAGGCACAGGGCCTGCTTCCCATGGCCTCCGGGCCCAGGTTCTTCCAGCAGAGGAACTTGGCCCACAGGGGTCCCAGCCCCTTGACTCCACGAGATAAACAAGTGACAACTGCATCATGCAAAAGTGCTGGGGCAGCACGAATGCTGTCACTGTGGCCACTAGCATGGGCTTAGCAACATCAGACCTCAGGTACTGCATTTCAAATGTATCTTAAGAAGATTGTTTTAAATAAAGTCCTATGAAGAAGCAATTAAAGAAGGTGTAATGAAAATGTAGAGAATAACATTACTGGAGTCTCTGGGGGCAATCAGTTAATAAAAGTAAATTTT